>JAQQZX010000016.1:16427797-16441885 GCA_030068355.1 Notoglanidium maculatum | reverse complement strand
TCTCTATCTCTATCTCTATCTCTATCTCTCTATCTCTCTATCTCTCTATCTCTCTATCTCTCTATCTCTCTATCTCTAGAGAGAGAGAGCACACTTGTGAACATGCATGTCTGTATTATGTGTATAAATAAACAAATAAAAACTAAACATTCATTTACACAGACACACAATGAGTGTAAATAATTATAATATATATGAGAAGCAAAAAGAAACAAATCACCTTTACCTTTACCTTTACCTTTACCTTTACCTTTACCTTTACCTTTACCTTTACCTACCGCCAGCATACCATGGCACAGACCAGTGTCCGCGCGTGGAGTGTTGCTCCCTCAGGATTTTATAGTGTGAAGCCCAGCTGCAACGCGTTTGTGTTGATTACACCCACGTGAGCGTCGCCTAGTAACCGGGCCCATATCAGGACCCCGGGCTGGCCGCGGCGCTGCCTGTTAGGCGGCTTGCACCGCTTTCGTGCTCCGTGACGTCATAGCAAGGTGCATGTGGTGTCCTTTTAATTAGTTCTTAATTAAGGAAGCATTTTTAGTGCCTTCATTTCTGATAGCTGAGAGAGACTTGTCTTGATTATAATGCAGCTTGGATTTGTAACTCATATAATTTCTCTATTGGAACCAAATAAAAACAGGGCTGCGTCCCCTACCTCTCAGCCAAGTCATACCTCTTGAACCCATAAGAACCGCGCCCAGTTCACCTTAAAGAGAAATTATGAGGGATATAAAACAGCCTAAATGAACCACATTTTTTTATTTTATTTTTTTTCTCCAAGTGTCATATACCTTACATTGGGTGTTCTCTTAACACAGATTTTTATTTCCATTTCCGCAACACTGCTAGTTCAGCCTCACAATGAAATGTTTTTTGTGTTTGTTTTACAAACAAAAGTGTGCAATCTGTATAAAAATAAACAAGACTACCTCATATCAGAGATCAACAAGCTACTGTAGCTGTACAAAAGTGAGTAACAGAATTATGCAGTGTGCTTGAGTAAACCATGCAAAAACTGTCCAGAATTAAACAAAAAGATCAGAAACACTGAAGGGAAACAGCATTGATCTATTGTATTATCAGCACCATGTTCGACCAATCATTATCAGGTCTTACGTCTGGGATGCAGTTTCGGCAATTTAGCTTAAGCCAAATGGTAAAGTTTGAAACAATTACGTTCCTCAGTGAAGTAAAGATGCAGATCACATTTATCACAGAGGGTAGTGGTTGCGTTGCAGACTTTACAGTGACCACATTTCACAGGCCAGTGTGCAACCTAGTCTGTGCGATCATCTGGAACTCCAACACGAAATCTCTTGGGTAGTGATGGTGGAGTGTGGCGTTAAGAGATGGGCAATCCTTTCGTGAATGCACAAGAATCAGGCTAGTGGCAACCTCTGCCTGGAAGCTCCTTTGTTTCAGTGGCTTTTGGACACCATGTAGTCCACAATCACGGCAGTAGATCAACCATGCATTAACAAAGCCTAACATAATGGTATGCCAGAACAGGGAAAAGGTACCACCTCCGCAACCTCATGTGGTATTTGTACCTTGCGGCGCATTCTATTCCCCCATGATCGTGTTGTGCTCCTTCACAATGTGTTGTGAATCTGTTGACCTCCACAAATGCTTTATCTGATTTGCTCCAGCGTCATGCTTTGTCTTGAGGCTCAATTACACAGTAGGATGAGTTCAGGGTAACAGGTTTGTTGTCGTACCACCGAACAACAACGACAATCAGGGTGTACATCTGAGCTATCTTCACATCCCTCAAACTCACCATCATCTCCAGTGATGATCTTGAGTGCATCCTGAACATTGTATCGTTTCTTGGTATCCACACTACAAGTAATTAAAATGACACTGAAATAGGATCAACAGATGATCAATATCTTGTGTGTTTGTTTACCAAATAAAGCACCTTACATAAAGCCAAGGTGCAATGTCAGTACTGATACGCAAATATCATTATATATTATGTATTCAAATATATTAAATATGCTTTGAACTGAACAGAAAATATATTGATTCAAAATAAGTGAGCCAGTTAAATTAAACAAGTAGCTCATTACCATTTTTCTTATTGCGACAAAGAGGTCACGTGGTATATTCTGTTGCTGTTTTATGGTTAAAATCCGGATGTGACGTATATGTCACAGCAACCATTTCACAACTTGCATTTCATCATTTCATTCTTGAAACTGGGTCAGAACACGTTGTATGGAATACAGGACATGTTATTAAAGCATTAGAATTGTTAAATGGGTTGGAACATTCCTTTAGAAGCAAAAACAAACTTTTTAAAATGAGCTGGTTTTGTCTCATGTGCTAATCAAGCACACCACCGTGTTTTAAATGAGGTCACATGTACGCGAATTCACAAACTGTCACATGACTGCATCCAGAATGCTCAGCGTATGTCACTTAAGGACTTAAAGTGAAGGATATAACTGTTTAAAGGACTCTCCAGACCATTTGGTTTGGTCTCAACTGAGATCGTGTTTACTAAAATACTGGGAAGAATAACACCGAACCTCTTTCTGTAATGTCTAACAAGCCTTAAGAGAAACATTTAGAGGATCCACACCTCCATGCAGAATTCAAACTACTTAATATTCCCAGGTTTGAGCATGAAGACTGCCCTGTTCGATTTAGATGAAAGATATTCAGTGAATTTTCAATCCGGTACCTCATCGGAGGTCGTTGAGAAACATTAATTCAGGTACTATCCTGAGACGTTGCATATATGCATGCATGTGTGTCGGGGGCACTTACTTCTGGAGTATAAGCACAGTGATGGAGTCACCATCATTGAACTGCAGAAGAGATGACTACAGCAGAATGCAAAGGTGAAGCAGGGGGTCTAATTGTTGTTTAAACGTGTATGCTGTGGGGAGATGGAGGTAATAGGTTATTATAGACCTGCAGGACCCTGCGTGGAGCATCTGCAGATGTTCGGATGAGGCATTCAGTCTCCTATGTCTCTCTCCGCCTCCTGTGATGAGGCGAATAGGTGCACGACGGGATGCAGCGGTAAATACCACCCTGCACTCCCTGCTTCATGTTTAAAAAGTGTTCTGAGCCCACTCGCCCTCCGCTTGAGTCGCGAGAGAGGACTGGAACATCTGCCGTTACTGCACCCATCAGTCATGTCACGGAGCAAACGGCGAGCCTCAGACTCTCTCTGCGAGCTCCTTGATCACCTGGTCCACAGAGCCAAATTATCTCAACGATTATTTCTCACTTTGTTTACATGAAGACACAAAACTGACAACGCGGCACGGCGATTCTTCACAGGGACGCCGCTGAGGGATCCCGGAAGAAGAAGTGTAGCTGTCATAGGAATCTGTTTCTAACATTTACTCTTCATTTTGTGATCAAGCAAAAGGTTTTCTACGTAATGTGTGAATTAGATCCACTTGGATGATGCGGTCAAGTTCTGCATTCCAGCACAGCCGGTGATTTATCTACAACAAAACGTCCGATTCAACTCGCCAGTTAAATACTAGCTTTATAAGGTGTGTTGGAGCAAAGGAACCACCGAACTCTGCTGGACTCCGGACCTCCAGGACAGAGATTAATTAACACTGCTGTGAGTGTTAATTAAACCCTGGGGATTTTACTGTCTTTAGGCCGAGACCATAAAAACAAAATGGTCGAATAAGAAAACACCAATTGCTTCTAGGCAACTTCCTGCCTGCTCCCATTTCCTTTGAGTCTCTGGAAACCCTTACGAATAAACACAATCAGGAACAAAGCTAATAGCATATAGTTATATGTTGCACAAAGGTTTGTACGTTAAAAAATAAAAGGAATTGGCATTTTAAGCTGTGTTAATAATGCCACCAGGCAAATTGCTTGTTATATATGAAGAATTATTAATAATTAATCAACTTCAAGGTGGTAAGAGCGTCTCAGCTTCATCACATTACCCTGTTGTTGGTTCTTTTGCTATAACTGTACATACCAGCATGTTTTATTCCGTACAACCAGCCTTTTTTGTAGGCCGTAAGACTCTTCACAACACATGAATTCCGTCTCGTGATCAGTCTAATCTAATTTAATGTAATCTTATCGCAAAAAACCCTTACAGAACCAGCGAGTCTGGGGCAAATTAATGCCCGCAGAGTCGATCCGAGTCCCGTCTGCGTGTACCGTGATTTTACCGAGCAATTCTACTAAACGTGACTTCACGCTAAGCTTTTAAGGACATCTTTAAGGTTTTTTTTCTTTAGTCTCTTGGTCTTTTTAAAAACTTCAGGGATGCATCATTAAGTACGGTGACCGTTTCTGCATTTACCCTTCAGGTTTTGAAAAAAAGAAAAAAATAAAGCGTACAAATAAAGGGAGCGACGGCTCCTGCTGAGAGGGCGACTCATTTGTTCCACATGTCCAGGCTGATGGATTCAGTTTTTACAAACTCCTGCTTTATTTAGCTTCTCTTTAATTGGTTAAAAAAAAAAGAAAAAAAAAGACACATGCGACCATAGGCCCGATTCTCCTTCCTTCTCTGTGTTTCGTAGCCCGTGGCTCTGGCGCATGGTTGAATGGCTCGGTGGTGGGAGGGAGAGTGGTGTGAGACCCCCCGCCTTGAGCGCCAGTACTTTAATAGTGCGACTCGGATTAGAAAGTGTCGGATCCCCCATGCAGAGAGCGGAGCATCCATGTGAGAAAGCTCGGGCAGGAGATCCATCAGCAAATCCGATTGCACCGCAAGAATTCTGGGCTCCTGGTAGAGAAGAGGATTTTATTTCTTTTCTTCTTTTCGCTCGTCCCGGGGAAGACTATTCCATGAAAAGTACCACACCAATGCAATCACACACAATATCGCTCAAGAACTTTTTCATGCCATGTCGAAGACGCACGGATTTTTAAGTTTGAGCTCTTTTTTGGGGAAAAAAGTATGTGATGTCTTGGGGGATAATGTTCCCCCATGGTTCTCATTGGGATCAATAAAGTACATCCATCCATCCCTGTTTCCATCCATCTATTTGTCCATCCATCCAAAGAAAAGCATTCTTTTTGGGAACGCTTGAAGATTCCGTGTATAGTACCCTACAATTGAGGTTCTTCATTTCAGAGAGGGATCTAAAGAGGGTTGAACTCTTTTAAGAAACTAGGATCCCTTGACAATAAACCCAACCACCCATCCATCCACACTCAGAAAAAAGAATCGAGTATCCTTAAGGGTAACTCAGGGAAACACTTCTTTAGTAGCAAACAACTGAGGCATTTCTTTTCAGAGAAAAAGCTAAGAACCCTTAGGTATCCGTCCATCCATCCACCCACAAGGTTTGGTGGTCCCTCTGGTAAACCCTTAAAGATTATATGTAGAACCCTACAACAGGGGAATCCTCTTTAACTGTAATGTTTAGGGAAGAACACTGAACTATCCAAAGAAACCATGAAGAAGAGGGGTTTTTCTTCTTCTTCTCTCACTACACTCTTTAAAATGAATGTTCTAGAAAACGATATATACACCAAAGCCATTTTTGGTTCCCTACAGAAAATTTCAGTCCATGATTCTTTTGCCGTTTTTGTTGCTGCCACGATAAACAAAATGGTCACCTTTCACATAATGGAAACACTTATGGTGCGTAGTTTCTTTTTTGTTTTGTTTTTCCAAATGGGTAAAGATCCATCAATCAGAAGGTTTGTTCGCTTATAAAGGGGTCTACTCGGAACTCTCCCTGATTGAGAAACACTTAGGTATATGACGCTATACAGATCTTTCGAGAGTTCACTTAAAGGAATAAACTAAAGAACCCTTGGTATGTTAAGATTGAACCTTTTTAAATGTAGCGTGAACAAGCTCCAGTATATACATACTACGGTATAACCTCTGTTCATGGTGGTGGGGGGTTCTCTCTAGAACCTTAAAACAGGTTGCAAGTAGAACCGCTTTGGAAAGAAACTTTGAGAACTCTTTTTTTTTTTTTAGTCTTAACAGAGATTAAATATTCAGTCATATTCATGATCATTTGGTTCTCGGTGTGACTGATTCTGTGGCCGTGGTCCTCGGGTCAGACTGTTTCAGGTCGGGATCACGCTCTGGACAGAGATGTGTGGTTACTTCAGCAAAGCCATGACCTCCTTTGTGTCCTTGGATCATGGCATAAAGGTCCTAGTGAAAAAGTATCAAGTTTACTTTTCTGTAACTGGATTGTTTTTTTTTCTTAACGCTGTGTCTTTATTTTACCCTTTCCATCATTGAGGTGAAGCCAATGCATAAAATTTTACTTAATGCAGTGAATCCCAAAAGATAATACGAGAAGAGTTTAGAATTAAGGAGGAAATAAATCGGCGATGTATCTGAACGACATGAAATGAAACAAAGGCTTATGTAAATACTTCACTTAAGTGTTTTGTAAATCTAAAATGAAATCATTTTTTCAAAAATAACCTCGATCACGGCGTTCCAGGGATAAGACACAGCGTGACCCTAATCAGGATTAAGCATGTACTGAAAATAAATGAACCGTTGAATAAATAATTCAAAATAATAGTTGGAAATAATTATAATTAATTATAGATACTAATGGAATGAAATTTTCAGGATTTTTTCAAATAAATGTCCTACTGCAGAAAAAAATGACCCGGTAGATATAATACAGAACATCAGCTAGTATGTTTTTGGGAGGTGGGAGGAAACCGGAGAACCCAGAGGAAACCCAGACGGACATGAGGAGAACATCCAGAGAAACTCACAGACGAAGTCTGAATCTTTTATAGCTCTTCACTAAATGAAGCTTATATTATAGCTATTGTGTGAAAAATCTTACCATGAGTGTGTGGGCACTTAACAATTTTATGCCTGTGGTAGATCAGAATCCTTGCAATAAACCTCAACCTAACGGTTTTCAATCGGCATCACAGATTCACAAAAAAACCAGCAGTCGTTATACGCATGGTCTCGGCTGATTCGCTTAAAAATGCCCTAAATCTAAATTCTGTCTAATATGGCGACGTGTCGAAATGCGCGTAACATCCGACGATGATCCGGGAGGTCGTTTACAGTGTTCAGCTGACCGTGTCTGATCTGAAGTCAGCAGATAAGTCAGCAATTATTCGGCTCCGGTGCACGAAAAAATCTTTTCTGCAATACGTGAGCCGCCGAAAACACAAACGCCGGAGTGTATCCTACGGTGTTATGTGCTGAAGCGAAGCCACTCGATGTGGCGTAAAGTGTTGAGACGCAGTCATTTAGTTAAAGGTCACTCGCTTTGACAACATGACAACAGTAAGCGGGAGGGCGACTCGTTTGCATTTCAGCCCCAGTGGGCGTGTGCTTGCGTGTATACGCGCAAAGTAAAAAGATGCTTTGACTTTTTATGTTTTTCTGGGGGGGGTAATGCTAAACAACAAAATGGCTTCAGTCAGAAGAGGTATTGTATGCTTAGATAAAGGCGTTGTGCTTTTCTGTTTTCATCCCTACAGCCATACATCATTGTTAAATAAGCCTATCAGCGTGTGTATGGAGGATGTGTTTGGGTGAAAGAGAGCGGATCTGTAGAAGCCGGAGCGTTGCTGCTGTCTGCTCCAGCGCCATGGCAGGAATACTAATGACACAGGCTTTGTGTGGCGGAGTCTCTGACCTGGAGCGCGATGAAAGAGTGTGTGTCTGTGAGACGGCTTTTAGGCGGCGCATCACAAGAGCTATACAAGTTATTTTCCCTGAATATCTCCGAAGAAGAGGAGCAGTGTTTGGTGAAGAATCGGGTCAGACAGTGGAGAAAACTTGATTGAACTGCGTCGCTCTTTTTCTCGGGTTTTCTAGGATGAAACTTTGGAGCCAGACACACCCAGACACCGAGCAAATCAGGAACACAAAGGATGTGTCCGTGGAGCCTTTGAGTCATTCATCAGTCATTGAGTCGTGGTTCACACCTCCGGCCTCTGACGTCCCGTGAAGTTTCACGAGTGTGAATAACACGTGGAGAATTTCACAAGCTTCTCTAGAACCAACAGAGAACCTCATAAATAGGCTACAGAAATTAGAAGCCTTGATAAACGACCAAAAATAGTTGTTATAGGATATAATTACGCATGCACGGATCTGATACCAGAAACTCTAGATCTGGATCTGTTTTGCATTTTTCTTTTTTGTAAATTTTATGTGTCTTCCACAGTAAGGGCGCGTCGATGTCGGATCAGCATCGAGTATCGTCGGACGTTCCGAGCTACGATAACATCGTTACACGACTAAGTAGGAATGAATGAAGATGACGGAACGGCCATCGTAAAGATTTCGCTCAAAACGCAAATGTTTACCACAAATATTTAGGAGCTAAATGGGTTTCCCTTGCACAAAACAAGCTTTTTCACACATTCTGTATTATTCTTCTTATTATTATTAAGCATATATTATTTTATATAGTCATAAATATCTGACTTGGAGCAAATCATGATAAAAGGATCTTTAAATACCTTTCTAAACACTACAGAAAGGAAAGGATGGATGGATAAAACATTTGAATGCGGAATCTGCTATTTAGTTAATGCACCAAATTCAAACCAACGTCAAATTAAACTCCTGAATATTGCTAATGAATTAAAAGCCCTAATTAAGCACATCGGAATGTACACAGGCACCTTTTAGAGACCTGTGTGAAAGCGTGATAGGCAGCTGAAATGACATTTTAACTCCCAGAAGTCAGGATTTTAAGTTAGATTAAAAAAGAATTAACGATATTTCAGGAAGCTCGGCTTTTCTGAAAAGCCATAACTCATAAAGCGTAATTTCTGCCCGTTCAGCAGCACAAATACGCTGTCGGTGTTTACTCGCACTAACGTGAGCACGTCCGCCGTTCCTCTAGACCTGTTTGGGAAAATACGTGCTGTAAAATGAGCAGCGTTGAATGAACTCTGCTCATTTGAGTCCCATTTAGCTGCCTGATCAAACACACTGGCAATTTTACTCTGCCGCTTGGCTTCATAGTACAACTTCAGCACACACACACACACACACACACACACACACACACACACAGCTAATGGGTGGAAACTTTGCTGTGGAATGAGTCATTTTCAGGACGCAGTTCTGTGGAAGAGCAACATTGCCATCTAGCAGTGGAAAAAACAGCCGCAGATGTGCATGCTGCTGTAGCAGAGCTTCTGAACGCAAACTAAACACACATAATTAGGCTAACGTACTTTGTTACAACATGTCTGCACTAGTATGTTGCTTATGTTACATGTGTCAGTACAATTTACCCTCCAGAATGTCAAATACAGCAGAAAGTAATGCTTTGAACACAGAACAAATATTCACTCCAAACTTTACATTTCAGGCTACTCATCATAAACCTGAAACCAAGCCTGCATTCTGCGGAAATTCAGCTTAAAACACATCCCTGCAACAGCTTTCCTGCATGTTTTTAAGAAACAGGATGCTTACAGAGCGTGACTTAATGTTACGACATTATAACACGTGCCAGCCAATCAGCTTCCAGAGCATGCAACACTGCATTATCAGAGCAAGTGGGTTTCAAATCCATTATCTAAGCGTTTACAGCACGACAAGCGGCGATTCACGTCACCGCATTTGTTTACACTGCCGCGTGAGTGGGTTTCTGTTTTAGCTACACGCGTCACACGTTACAAAGGGGGCGGGGCTTACAGGGATGGGCGTGTTTCCGATTTGCATGTAGACATAAGCTGGTTTTTTATATTTATTTAGATATGTTTATCTGGATTTCGACGTCAACTAACTACTAACAACAGAAATAAAACATCTGAGCAAAAGAAAAAGGATTGTAGGGCCTTCCGGTAGTTTCTATTTAATCATACAATTACAATAACCATGATGCTTTTTTATATCAATATCAGATTGTCACATTGCTCAGCCCTGACAGGAAGCAGCCAAAAGGTTCCCGCAATGGCAATATTGTAACAGATTCCTACGATCATGTGGAGATTTGGTCCCCATAAATACCTGATTACATGTCCACCGACAAACACACGGCCTGACTTGCACCCCGAGCATACACTAATAGCAGCCTGCTCCTACGTTTGCATAGATAGTGATGCTAAACAGCATGAAAGGAGCTAAAACCAATGCTAATTCGGCAGAGTTCAAATTCTGACGCTAACACTCGGTCCTTCTGTGTAGGTGGATTGTGTGTAAATGAAACGGGGGGGTGTGTTACTGTGTGTTAATTCACACGTGTGCAGAGAGTACTGAGATGAAGAAAATGAGGCCGAACTTTGAAAATGTTGAATTACGTCCAGCAGGATACTCTACGATCTAAGCTCTTCGAGAAATATAATGATTATATAATGATAGGATAAGGTGCTAGAATTATACACAACTCTACTACTTTTTAATTCCAGCTGTATGGAAATGCAAAATGTTCAACTGAACACGTTAAACTAAAAACTCGGTGTTTTACCAGTGTGTAATGGCTTCCATTAATGGCTACTTGCATCAGTTCACTCGAAAGCCAACTGCATTTCCTTTTCCTCTTCAATTTACTTCCATAATAACGGTCTCATTAAAAAGAAAACATTTTTCAAAGAAAAAAAAAATCACACCCACTCATGATAGAGAGAGAACGTCGGCGCTCTCGACGCACGCGGCCCCTCGCGGCTCCTCACGCGCACGGCTGGAGATGAAACGGGGGGAAAAAATTCGCCATCAAACACCTACACAAACGCAAAAGACAGAGCGATGACCTTTGATCACGCGGCCGTTTGATGTCTTCACACAGAATTAGCATCAGGAGCAGCGATCCGAGCGGCTAAAACCGTTTCTGTCAGACAAACATCACAGCTCGGGATTCACTTTAGCCCAGGAGGTCCAAACTACTCGTACAAAAAAAAAGGGAGAGCAAAAAAAAAAACGAGCGAGGCTTGCTAATAAGAGTAAGAGTTTATGTGAGGCATTATATTAAAGGAAAATTACATTTCAAAACATCTCATCACCGTCTTCTCCTCCACGTTTCCTGCTAGAACAACGTAACGTACATGGCAGCCATAATGAAATTAAAAACTGATCAAATGCTAGAAGTAAAAAAAAAGATCTCTAAGGAGTCTATTGGCTAATCAACAACGAACAGGCGCTACTAGAACCACTCTGAAGTTGACGATTTTCCTGTAACGTTTATTCCTCTTTATACCGCAGCATTTTGCCAATGTTACTCATAATTTCTATCCATTAACACTTACCGCTGTTTATTAACAGTCATCCCCTGACCAGCCTCTCTTTCGAATTTAATGAAACATCTTGTCATGCTCCTGAGAAACCAGAAAGCGTAAACTCCTCGCTCCTGAAGACTTACAGACTATTACAAAGTCCTGACACTTTTCATAAACCTGAAATCGACTTGTTTTTACAGAACACTTCACCAGTAATGGTTTCTTCTTTGCTAAATAACAAGCATTTGTTTTCTAACCTGTACATTTCAGTGAACGTGTGCAGTAATATAACCCTGAGATTTGCCTGGAATGCTGGTAAAGAAAATGAATCAACTCCTCCTGACCAATCAGAATCGCGCCTTCAACAGCGTAACGAAGTTATTCGCAACGGACTCCCGTTAGCGTGATGAACACCTATAACGCTATATTTACAGGATAAACTCCTTGCTGTAGATGTAATGGATCTAGTGAGACATGTTCCATGTCCAAATTTTGCTTCTTTGCTTGTAGTTAGCGTGTAAATGTGTCCAAAGCCTGTCAGATTTCCCTAAAAAGGAGATAAAAACTCCTGACATGCAGAGTAGGATCTTTGTAGGTCAAATGGTGTGAAGCCCATCTGAAAGTCGCCGATTGATCTCTTTGAAAAGGGGAGAAGGTGTTTAATTATTAAGGCGACCGCCTCATTTTTAATGCCACTCCCCGGCCCAAAATACACCTGTCACTGCAGCTCAGCCTCCGTCACCCCTCATTCCACCGCCATCACTCAGCATCACAATCAGCTTGTGCATTAACCATGGAAATGAAACTCCAGAAGTCCCAGGATGTGCCCTCTCGTCCACAGCGCTCAGCAATTATCCGCTCTCGTTAGGATTTAAAGAGACACGCTAGCGGTTTGGAAATGTGCTGCGGCGTAGGATATGTTCACAATTTATTCCCGCCTTTTGAGTACTTACGAACATTTTCTTCTACAGCGACGCTGAATTCTTTTTCAACAGCAGAAGTTTCACGTTCACAATGTGAACACGTTATCGTTTCCATGGTAAGGACTCGCACGGGGACTTGTTCGGTGGACGCCCCTCGTGACCCGACGTGTGTAATTGTTGTAGCGTTCGTACGTTTGCTGTTAGGAGACGTCTCGTTCGTCTAGCGTTTGTGGAAGGAGTCTCCGGTGTCGGTGCTTTGTAACGGTCAGAGGCAACGCCGGAACCCGTTTCTCTTTAGCGTGACGAGCTGCGTTTTTGTCTCATCTTCTGGACAGAGAACAAAAGGAAAGGCTGATGGTGGAATGAAGGTTTACAGCTGCTATGATTAAAGTGAAAACAGGAAGTGACGTGTTTCCACGACATTAAACATAACAGGATGGAATAATTGGAAAACTGACTTGGATGTAAAGTTAATTTTCTCACTAAAAGACAACAACGACAGTTTAATCCGTGAGCAGATTTCCTGCTGCTCCTCCCACAGGTTACTTTATTTTCATGTAAAAGCATTGCCATATTTGGACTAAGAGACCGAGTGAAAAAGACCGAGTGAGAGAGAAGCAGCGAAAAAAATCATAACCGCTGAAAAGATAATGAATGAAAAACACAGACAAATATGTATTCACATTTATATTCATTTATTCACCTCATAGCCCGCAATTTTCACATCAAGGTCAGTGAGGTTAAACAGTTAGTGCTTTTATCATTAAAAAGCCTCAGCGGGTCAAAACAAATCAGCGGGAATTATTAGGGAAATTCACTGACTGCCGCGCCTGTCGTTTACTATGCTGGTATTGTGTTCCTCCTCTTCCATTAATGAAATCCAATTTCTCTTTCTTTATATAACTTTTGTGTACACGTTTTTCCCCGTATGTCCTCCTCCCCTGTATTAATAAAGCAGTACATCTCCTTTTGTTCAGTTCCTTTGCTTTCTCTCATCACATCTACATTGCCTGGACCTCCTTTTACATTTACATTTCAGTCCTAAGTCTGTTTTTTTCTTTCTCTCCCCAGCCCACGCATCTCCCTTCATTCATTACACTGACATTTATATTTACGCTCACTCCTTTCCCAAGCGTTTTCATGTGAACTGAATTACAAGGACGCGCAGCGGATCAGGGATGAAGTTCATACCGAAACGTGGCTCGGAAAAAAAAGATCGTTCAAGGCGGAGCTGATGAGGCGGGGCTAACAACCGGAACTTACGAATACTAATTACTATGTGTTACAATCCCTGCAACTTTTGTGTGACATCAGGTTGTCACACCACAACCTGAACATACACACGTTTATATACACACACACACAGAGTCAGATACACACTCATCCGATACACACAAATTGACATTTGCTGATGAGAGACTGTAAATGTCACGGCACTGGAGCGCAGATGGGTGAAGACCCTGAGGAACGGCACTGAGAGAGAGCAACAAAGCCTGAGGATTATGAGGATGATGCATCAGGATTGGGTTCATGCTAACGGCCAGATGACCTCACCGGCCATGTGGGAATGAGATCACTTCCTCCAGGCGGCTTCGCTAAAAGGCCACTGCTCCGGGCTGTGATCAGTATTATCGTCCATTATGATAATTATTCCAAATTATTATTGTGGCTGATTATTTGCCCCCAGACACGGTTACGCCATGCTCCAGATCGTGATCACAGTGGGCGTGGCTTAAACACTAGCATTCAATAGGATAGGTGGACACTGAAACAAGCCTGACTACTACACAAATATGTAATCACAAATATGTCATCTGTCGCTATGTCATGTCGCAGTACACCCTAACACACGAGTACAACACCAGTGAACACGAAACCTAAACACACAACTCCTTTATGCACAACTCAAACACACATCTCAGTCTGACAAAACACAAACACAAAGCTTGACTCACAACTCCCATACTGTCCAACACACAACTCAAACACACAACTCCCATACTGTCCAACACACAACTCCCATACTGTC
>JAQQZX010000016.1:16374897-16392578 GCA_030068355.1 Notoglanidium maculatum | reverse complement strand
TTTGCAGTGTTTGCACACTTGCACACCTTGCACTTTATGTTGTTTTTGCTGTTTGCACATGTTTGCACACATGCACTATATGTTGTCTTATGTTGTCTTCTGTTGCACAAGTGCACCTTTTGCACTTCTGTTGTCTTATATGTAGCACCTTGATCCTTGAGAAACATTGTCTCGTTTCACTGTACACTGTACCACATGTATATGGTGAAATGACAATAAAATCCACTTGAACTTGAACTTGAACTTAGTAGAGTATTGGACCCTACTGTTTATATCTGCAAGTGTGTGTGACGATGATGATGGGAGCTGCGATGAGAATCACAGGTGCCTGTGCTGCTTCCTGCTCCCCCAGATCTGGCCTCCTGCTCGCTCAAACACAATGCTGAGAAACACCGCCAGACCTCTTTCCAGCCAAAGTAATAAAGATACTCTCTCTCTCTCATTCTCTGTGTCTCTCTGTCTGTCTATTCATTTTACTCTCCCAGGAGGCTTTTTTTCCCTTTTACCTCTCATCCCTGTTCACTCCTCGTATATGGTGCGAGTAACAGCATTAACACCAGCTGAGTTTTGGTGGTTTGTGATGTCCAGTTGCTTCAGAAGGACCGTCATCGTTTGCTTTCGAAATCATGGAGCCCAAGAAAAGAAGACAAGCTAGCGGTCTCAATCCAAAACCGTAATATTCCTAGCCAGTACATGGAATTCAGGCCATCAGGATTTGGAGTTGGTGGTGTTTTATTGCTTTGTGTTCCCACAGCTCAAAAACAAATGAAACAAATACGACTGGAAAAAAACTGGGTCAAAACAATTTTCTTTAACAAAATGAGGATAACATTTGACCAGAAATTTTTAGTCCTAAAACTTACATGCTAAGAAAGTTAGCTAGCTAGTCTAACTAGTGATTCAGACCCAAACATATAGCTCAACAGGACATTTGTTAGTGTTTAACTCGCAGTTTCCTAAAATTTAGGGCTAGGGTTAGGGTTTATTTCGTTTAATTTGGTTGGAGAGGAGTTAACTTGTTTTTTGATCATTAAGAGATAAGATGTGTGATATAATGTGTCGTCATTTCATAAACAAAACATTGTAACTGTCATGGTATAAGAGGAAAAACACTTCAGGATGTACGGTTATAGGAAAATCATCTACCCATCACGATTACATTCCTATAACAGCACATGCCCAATTGTTTTATTACATACATAGTTCCAAAAGACACCTCCGTGTTCTCTTCATACAGAACCCTAGCTTTAATGTCAGAAATCATTTGTAAAAAAAAAAAGCTAAAGGCATTGTGTCACTATCCAATTACTTGTGGAATGTTTTCTGATCCAAGACCTGTTTCCTTCATCCAAGCCTTTTTTTTTCCACACAAACGCAACACTGTACACGCTATCTCAGATGAACATGTGTTCTGCACTGTGTAGCGATGGATCCCAGGGGTTGCTCGTGGCTGAAACCCCGTCTGCTTCAGCCAGGTGGATCTGGCCAAAAGTTCAGTGCCTGCACAGCTCAGCACACTTTCCTCGAGCGTTTCTAACTCGTGCTCGGGGAGAAGCGCAGCAGCCTGGAATTTCACGTCGTCCCTTTTATTGTTTTGGCAGAAGCAGGATCGGGCTCAGAAAACTGGACGTTGTGTAAAGTGAGTTGAGTTTGTCTGACAGGAATATGCGGCGATGAAGTTAGACGTTGAAGAGCGTAAGGAACTGATATATTTCTACTAGCGCACGCAGACCAATAAACAATCCTTTTCCGGGATTCAAAGCAAATCCTGCAGTTGTTCCACTTCACATGAGCGATTTGTCGGCGCCTAATGAGGAGCACTCCCCCCGGACGCTCGGAACCATTGGGACAGGGTCAGTTCAATCAAATAAGCGTTCCTCTTTCAGCTCGCAGGAATCTGAAACCCCTCAGGTTAGGCAGGCCTGCGAGGTGGATCTTGGCAGCGGACGAACTGCAGGATCTGCTCGGTTATTTTTCCAGGGGAGGTGCGCGGGTCCTCCTGTGCAGGCGGGTTCGTACAGGCAGCGATATCATAAAGTGAGAGGAGAAAGAAATAAGACAACTCGGTGTTATGTTCTCTGACAGCATGTCAGGACTGTATCGGTGCAATGACAGGAACTAAAGGGGAGTAACAGACTAACATAACTTATCAGTTACACTAACAGATAAAGAGCCTGAAATTTACAAATCATGACAAATTGTGCACAAATTCAAACACGCAAAGGCCAGATACTCGTGAGCAATTTCATAGTAAAAAAAACAGTAGAAAAGGTACAAGCATTAACCCCACCCCCACCAATAACCTACCACCTTTGTAACTTTTAAATTGTTATAAATTTGCATGCACCCAGCTAATAGGTAAAGAAAAAACACTTGACGACGCTCATGTGCCTCAGTGATAGTCCAATCTTATCCACATGAGTACAACAAGATGGATGGGTTTGATAGAAAGGATACAAAGACAATATGAAAGAATGCAGATGTAAATATGGATTTTATCTAGATCATGTGGTTCTTCTGTTGAGCATTTCCGTAAGTTTTTCCTGCCAGTGTGTGGAAATTCTTGATCGTTTTGATGGCAAGTAGTTCATGTGGAGCAAAGCATTTGTGCAACAAGCTTCTTCGTCTTCTCCAGATGATGATCGCGATGATGATGATGATTTTCACGAAATTTCAGAAAGCAGATATCAAATTCACTTTGACAGGATCAGCTCAGACTATGCTGTAGACTCCAAAACCTCATGTCCACATGGTCATGGTTACAACGCTGACAACGAGATGGATTCCGTTATTCTCTACTCCACGCCTTAACAAATGTTTTAAAGTGTGGCCGATTGTGCGCATTTGGCAAGCTAATCCACGTTTCTATACAAGCTGTCCGTGTTGATTTACTGTACAATTTGCAGAGACGCTGCACTGTGTGCTGTTCTGCGGCTATAAACAGTTAAGGGCTGGAGACATGTAGGAGGCAAAGTGCTGCCAAAAGCAAAGCAGCAGCACGATCAATTCTGGCCCGCTTGGAAGAAGTCCTCCATCGCTGACACTGAATGGAACAGTGCGCTCTGGGAGAAGACCGTGTAGCACTAAAGGTTGTCCTATTCTGCTAAAGCTATTTGCCGTGGTTTTAAGAACTCCAGAAGAATATTACGACTAGGAATCCCTGTGTTTGTACTTAGGAAAGATCCAAAGTCGGAACGTCTCCCTTGATGCTAATAACGGAGATAGCAGAGCAAGGGATCGAAGGCTAAGCGCTGAGTAGGCTTAACGCAGAAATCCAGAAGGGCTTGTGAGCAGTATCACCAAACATCAGACTGAAATATATGTTATTTGTATAAAAGGGACAAATGGGGCCACAATATAAAATTGAATGGCTGGCTGATGAGGAATACAACCCCAATAAATTTTCGTTAACGGAGGCCTTTATTTTTCGGGCGACCTGGTGGCCGAATCTGAGGCCAATTTTTTTTTTTTTGCAGTATACTGTGAATTCGGCTCAATTTCTGTAAAGCGTTCAATAATTGAATAAAAATTAAGAATATGACACACATGACATTTGTGCAATCAAAAATTGTGATTTTCAGCATTCATCCATGTTAGTGTAAAAAATATTTTAAACCGATTGGCCGATCGTATCTCTGAAGGAGCTGGAGAGATCGCCAGGACAGACGGGAGAAGCTGTTTAAAGGATGACTGTACTTCCTCTAAAGAAGAAGAAAAAAAGCCACAAGAAGGTTTGAAGATTCAGCAAATACGTGGAAAAAGATTTTCAGGTCTAATGAGACCCAGTGTGAAGCATGGTGGTGGGAGCACCATGTTGTGGGGACGCTTTTGATCACCTGGGACTGTGAAACTGGCCAGGGTTGAGGGCAAGCTAGACGGAGCCATACAGGACAATCCCGGAAGAAAACCTGTTCTAGTATTCAAGAAACTGAGGCAGAGACTCACTTTCCAACATGACAACAACTACAAGCATACTGCCAAAGCTGTACTGGAGTGTCAAATGCAAGAAAGTGAATGTATAAAAATGTCCCAGTCAAAGCCTAGACCTCAATCTGTGGCAAGGCCCGCAAAACTGCAGTCTCTAGACAATCTGACAGAAATTGAGCTAGGGAGTGGGCAGACACATCAGAATCCAGATGTGCAAATCTGACAGAGGCATTTCCCAGAAGCAGCTTTGCAGCTAAAATCGCAGCCAAAGGTAGTTCTACCGCATATTGACCCATTTGTGTTTAATTAACTGTTGTCACAATTTTAAATTGTAGTCATATTGTGCAATTTGATTCCATTTGTAATATTACAAAATGTGAAAAGGTTTACATATAAATACACACACACATTTACAGTGTTCAGTGGGATACTTCTCTGATCATCTTTCCCAGACCTTTTTGGGAAGCTCATGAACATTGGACTGATGAAAGATTAAAGCTCCGCAGAGTATATCACATACAGCGCATCCACTCCTCCTCGGCTCTATTAAAGAGCGCTGCGTGATGTGTAAAAGGTTAAAGGTGTGGTTTATAAACGCAGAGCTTGAGTCTTTGTGTCACTGGGCAAGATGTGTATTTTAAGAAGGTGGCGAATGCAAATCGGCCATGATGTGTGTTCTGTAATCGAACACTTCTACTGGGTTAATAAGAAAAAGTGCCGATCAGCTGGAAGATGAGAGCGAGAGTGGGGAGAGAGGAGAGAGGGGATCCTACCATCCACCACTGAGAGAGAGAGAGAGAGAGAGAGAGAGAGAGAGAGAGAGAGAGAGAGATCAGATGATATTTGGCTTTGGGCTTTAGGAAGTATCATATGTGACACTTCTGTGAGAGAAGGTTATACTCCGGGTGTGCTTCCATTGCTCACATGGGAAGACTACTCCACACACACACACACACACACACACACACACACACACACACACATGCACACACACACACATTGATTAATCCATTTGAGTCTATTCAGATAGCAGCTGCTAAAAGCTTGATTTAAGACTCCACCCAAACAAACCAACTCAATAAAGAGTCCACATTTGATTTGTTAAAATGCAGCCATTTACACCGTGTAAGCAGTTTTCATTTGAGGACTGGTTATTCATATATATATATATATAGCCTCAGATTCCTGTTCTTGGCTGACCGCTGTTGTAGCCCATCCACCAGGATGTGTTGTGAGTTCTGAGATGCGTTTCTGCTCACTACGGTTGTAAAGAGTGTTGTGTCACCAGAGCCGTCCTATCAGCTCGACCAGGTCTGCCTATTCTCCTCTGAACTCGCTCTTCAGTACTGCTGCTCACTGGATATTTCTTCATTTTTTTCAAACCATTCCTTGTAAAGTCTAGAACCTGCTGTGTGTGAAAGTCCCAGGAGATCAGCAGTTTCTGAAACACTCAAACCAGCCCAGCGAGTATAAATTGACCTTACGAACCACTCTTTTACCTTTGTGGAGCAATACTTTAAAGGTGCAGGCTGTGCATGGTTCCAGGAACCAACTCCAGGACAAGGATTGGTCCACTTTAGAAGCCTTATTTCTAAGAGTGCATTTAATCAGTTTATTAATCTGTTTGATGTGTAAAAATTTGGAAACCCAACCCACAAATGCACATTTGTACATTGTGCAATGAACATTGAACAAAATGTACATTTGGAAAATCCACAACTAAACATGCTTTACATAAAGGTGTCTTCTCTGTAAGAGTGACTCCTCCCCTAAACCTAACCTTAGCTCTTTATACAAATTAGTCATGCAAATAGCTACAAATTTGAATTTGAATTTGGAGTGCACAAACGTTGTTATAATGACCCTTCCTTTATAAGTTTGGTCCAGGGGTTAGATCTTATCATAGACCACCTCATACATCCATCTACACACACACACACACACACACACACACTTCTGTCCTGTTCCACCCGGTGCGGACACGATGATTGACAGTTTGACTCTAAATTATTAACGGGGTCCTCGGCCGTGTGTGAAGGGCAGACGCCGATCTCTCAGTGCTGCCCAGAGCAGAGGTGGCACCGTCATGAAAAATTGATTTCACCACCCCCATGATGTGCTCCCCATACACTCTCAAAATACACACATTCACACACACCCATTATGGTTCAAGATAGAGTGTGACAGAGTGTGACACTTCTCTCCATGCTGTCTAATTGACCTCTCAAACCAGCGACCCCTTTATGTGTCAATGCACTGAACTTAAATGGATGGATTACAAGCAGCTCTGCTTCATTCTGTACACAAGAACAACAATAAAAACTAGTCTCAGATCAGTTTAGATGCAATATTGACAGGAATCTCCATAACGCTTGGAATTGACCAGTTTTAATATCACACACATGTACATGTGCTTCAAGTTTAGTATCATGAAGCATTTAGCTTCAGGTTTTCAGAAGCAAGCCCTTATAAAAGCTCATTTGTCTTGATATGTCATGAAATGTATGTTTATGAATTGTTGTTTATTATTTTCTACACCACAGAACTGTTAAAATCCATTCTGATTGGCCACATGATTGAATACATTATAATTTTGTGGATGCGCCATATAGACAGAATAAAACTGTATACAATTATCAATTAGGAGAGTTTTTGCTTTGTTAGCAGTTATGGAAGGAGCCTGCAGTGTCAGTGCAAAGGGTTAAGCAGTAACTTTATATTTTTATTTTTAGCATTTTTTGTTTGTTGTTTTCTTACTAACTCTGGTAACTAAGAGAGGAAAAAAAAGAGAGGCTCATGAGGAAGCAACTGCTATATGTGATATCAGGAACTGACTTGTTTTATGGATGTTTCACAACATTAAATGTAACTATAAATGGGCAAAAAGTACAACGTGTCATTCTTTAATTACTAAAAACAACTTTACTGCTGTGGAATAAGAGGAATAAAACTCTACGGGACATTCTGTTAGAACAATAATCAACTTCCAGGAGTTCCACTTTTGGTCATTGATTATTTTCCTATAACGGCATGCCACAAAGTGTTTTATTCCTCATTTATTTACTACTATTAAACACATATGAAATTATATGTGGTTATTGGTGATGTTAAAGGTGCACTATGTAGGATTTACGGGAATCTAGCAGACATAGAAAATAATATTCATGAGAATGTTTTCATTAGTGTATAATTACCCGTAACTACGAATCGTTGTTTTTGTAAGTTTAGCCCTTTATATCCACACAGGGAGTGGGTCCTCCTCTACGGAGCCGCCACGATGCGCCGCTACAGCAGCCCAGAACGGACAAACCTTCTGCGGCGTCTGCATTTCCTGTTTTGTTTTTTTACAAGCGGCAGTGTTAATCCCGAAGGAGGCACCTGAAAGAAGATGAAGAAGAAGAAAGAAGAGGAATCAGTGTTTGCTGGTGCTGGATATCAAGTTTGAGAACCCAAATTTTGTAAAATGTAGGATCCTTATTATTTATCACGGAAAAAACAAGGAAGTGTGAATGTAAGTACTTGGAAGCACGCTACTGTATGCTCTAATACACGCTTAGAAAGGGAGGGGTATTCAGGGCTCCCGAATCCTACATCATGGACCATAATGGTCCAAATACGAATCTTGACAACAGTACTGCCGAAAAACCTGATTATTTTTTATAATATTCAAGTTTCAAGTTTTTACCGTCTTGTATATAAAGTGCGCTGTAAGCATCTGTATACAAAACATTTCTTGTGCTATAGTTGCACACTCCTACAAAAACAAAATCATGCTAAACTAGTAAAAATAATGTATTTACATTTGGAAATTGTGTGCCAAGTACTACTTGACATGATAACATATTTTCGTGCTGAGGTTTGAGTAATCGCCTCTAAGTGCTGCTTAATTATTATCATTACATACATAATTTCCTAATTATATATTTATCTCTTAAATAGTACAATAGCGTAAAAATAAACTTCTCAGTCTCACTCCTTAAAGGCACAGTTACCTTTTATGGATTTATTCATTCATGAGGCTCATGTGTTCATTTGTGCGGTACAGCGGGAAGAAGACTCAAGACTTCGATGTGTGTGTGTGTGTGTGTGTGTGTGTGTGTGTGTGTGTGTGTGCCCGCATGCTGCATGTCAATTTCCTTCACACTAATAAATCAGTGTGTTTAGCTCTAAACAGCCACTTCACAACCATGGAGTCATTTATCCACATACCATAAACCCATGTGTTTCGTATGGTGTGTGTGTGTGTCCTTGGGGATTTATACTGGATTTAGGGTGTATCTGTGCAGAGTGTTTACGCATGTCTGCATGCTGTGCCTGTGCATGCATGTGCATGAGTGTGTACACAGTGAGGCACTTGATGTGCAGCACATGCTGGATTGCGCCGTGCACCTTCAGGTCAGACATGTTTAAAAAATTACACAGTTCATTTAGAAACAGGGGAGGAAGTGAGCCCCAGGGGTGTACACACACACACACACACACACACACACACACACACACACGCATGTTTTCAAAGCTGCTCTATATCTCACATTGACCACTTTAGATATGTCTAGTGTACAGTGCCCTAATTTATGATTTGATCTCCAACCTGGTTGTCACTTTAAAGCTCATTTTTGCACAAAATCCTAAATGTAGACACATATTTACGATATTAAATTGTGGTTGACTTTTACAGATGAAAACCATATGGAGCATGAAGCATGACTTTTTTTTTTTACCATTGTTTGTATGTTAACATCTTGCTCATTTTACTTGTGTAAACATTGTTAACGTAGCAGAAACACGCTTAACGGGAAGTCCAGAAGCTTGCAGAAATCACTTTTCTGCACAAATTACAGCTAATCAATTTGAAGGCTGTAGAAGCAGCTAAAAAAATCGTATACGTTGCTTAATAATTTGGCAAATGTTTGGTTCAGAGAATGAGTTTAAATTGCTTCTAAATGTTCCTGCTAACAAACTAGCAAAAGTGTGTTTTAATGTAAATAAAATAACTGGCATATTTAGCAACAGCTAATAAGGCTTGCTAGCGTGCTAGTTTTTCTATTTGTTGTTGTGGCTGTGTAAGTTATCAACAAAAATGATGCTCTACATTTAGATGCACTAAATTACACTTCTGTGCTTAGAATTCTTAAATTATTTGGAAATATGAATGAAGTGATCTGAATGTTTCTGGTAATATAGTAGCAAAGATGCATTTTTCTCTAAACAAGGTAATGCTAACTGACATTACTAGCTGCAGCGAAATAGCTTGCTAGCATGCTAGTTTCTCCATTTGTTTTTGTGGCTAAGTCAGTCATTAATGAAATGAATGTCCTACATTTTTATTAAGAGCTTAATTAGTTTACCTGAGAGAGAATAGAAAGTTTCATGCTAGCTTTATACGCTAGTTTACATGCTAGTTAAGCTATTTACTTTGCACTCTTGTTCTAAAGTTTTTCTCTAAGCTTCCATTGCATTGTATGTGTTTGTTTTTTGCTTATAACCGCCAAATCCTAACACATTTTACATCACAGTAATTGTTTAAATTGTACAAATTGTTAGAAAAGACAATAATGAAGCCGCCTGAGGTAATTCTGAGGTAACTTTGTCCACAACGTACTAATTTTCACATATAATACTGAGGTCACCATTTCTAATGTAGAGATTTGAAGTGCATTGATATCGCAAAAGGTTCTTTAGTCAGTCAGGTTTGAAGAAAAGCTTCGACACCGCCGGCCTCGAAGGTGTTGAAATCCTTGAAATTACCTCAGAAATCCTCCGAAAAATGTCAGTCATGAAGACAAAAACTCAATTCAGGCCAATTCCTGTCAAACCCGAGCCACCTCACAGGTGTGTGCTTCACCAAAACGGGACACCTGGAAGTCAGGGTCAAAGGTCAACTGCGAGCTCAATAGCAGCGATAAGTTTAGCTTGTCAGAGCTGAACGGACGAGGCAGGAAAGGAGTTGATGCTTCTCAAAACATGCCAGGGAGAAAAAGAGGATGAAGGATTAGACAGCGGTGTACGTGTCATGGCCTTTCAGTAAGACAACACACTCACTCACCAAAGCACAAACACGTCAGTACACAGCAGCTTGATGGATCTTGCGCATCTGGTGGAAAGAAGACTCGGGCACAGCTGAAGAGAAAAAGAAAGCGGTGTGCATGTTTATTCGTTTGTTTTAGAGTGTAAGGAGCGAAGAAAGACTGCACCTGGACGGCTCTGTCGTCTTTTCATTTTAAACGTATGTGTCATGTGTTAGAAGTTCAGATACAGCCAGGGGGCGGCCGGTGTAAATGTGCTAGCGGGGCTAAACTCACCTGTCTGTCAAAGATAAAAAGACATCGGTATAAGATTTCATTTTTGGCATCTGAGTCAGATTATTTGTCTTCGACGTCTTAGGGCATTTTCACACCTATTAGTCCGTTTGCTGAGTCTGAAGCAGAGTGAAACTGATGCTTTTGGTTCGTTTGAGTTGCACACTACACGTAATTAAACCAATCAAGAGTGAAAAAACATAGCAGAGGGATGTGTAGAGCTGTACAAGTATTCTCATATCAGTGACAGGCATGTCAGAGTGACACGTCCCCCAGATTTCATCTTCATTTGAGCTAATATTGTTCAGACGCATCTGTAACACGTCATCAGCGGTGACGTGAGACGCCGAGTGTGAAATAGAGCCAGAGAATTGTGTATAATTTACACGTTGCGTATAAATCACACAAGATGGCAGAACCGTAAGCTTAGTGAGTATTTTTGCCCACAGAAAGACCCTTCTTCATAATAATAATTTGTGTGTAACTTGTTTTACTTGTTTAATTAAGAAGGGTCATTTCTGGGAAAGTAAAATGTTTTGCGGCTCTTGTCTCAACAACACTAAAGTGGGCAGATGACTTAAGAGGGGAAAAAAAGGAGAGTGTATTTTCCTGCTTCGGCACACAGATGGCCGCTGATTGCCTTCCTCTGCAAGCGTTACAGATAATCACTTCGTCAAGAGGTCACAGTTGGGAGAGAAATGAGGAATAATGGCTAATGATGGCTGATTGCCCATCTGCTGGCCGCATTTCTGCACAGCTGGAGAGCGCCGTGAATAACACCACTGTCTCACACGGACCGGAAACAAAGCATTATTTGCCATTTTTTCAAATTAGCATAATGTATACAGCTGTTGGTTGGTGCATTTTTTTGCCAACTGCCTTTGTCCTATTGATGTACGAGCTTAGAGTTCAATTAACTCCCTACCCATGTAGTAATTATAGTGCACCACTCATTTGGAAACACTTTATGCCTATTAGGCATTACAGAAGTTTCCAAATAGCTGCAGTGCTCACACATTTATCACTCGCAGTCTCTTGGACACTCCATCGAAATAAAACTGTTTAATGTGGAAATTTTCCAAAATGGGGCCTGATCAGCTCACGTCAACAACACTCTTTTCCAAAGAAATGTGTTTTGGGGTTTTTTCTTTTTATAAGGATAAGAAATACATTTCTTTATTTCAACGTTGACAGAATATTAATATAAGGCATCAAAAATACGCCAAACAATTCATCTCAAAACCAAAGCAAAAAACGTGAAAAAGTAGCCTTGAATAAAAAATTTGCCTGCTTGTTAAGTTTAAACTGATTGGCTGAACACATGGTGCAAGTGATTGTTGGTGTCTGCAAAAAGTCTCATAGCCTGAATGGTTTGATGGAGACAAATATACAAGTAAATGATAGATGAGCATGTTTTTGTGGAACAACTTTTTTATTTGCGAAACAAAACTTTTAGTCCGTTTCATTTTTAAATTATTTATTTGCAAACTACGCAACAAAAACGTCCCCATATCTTTACCATGACTGGTTGTCCCTACCTCATCATCACCAGTTAAGAAGGTGCTTTAAGTATGCACATACTTAATAAACCGCTTAAAGCCTGACTGCGAAACAGAATAAAAGAATTAAACACTAAGATACAGCCCTAAAGAGATGCCTTGGAGTCAATGTGTAGAATCGATCACAACCATGAGCGAAACGTAAAAATGGCTGATCGGTAAAACAGCTTGGAGATCACAAGCTTCAGTCTCTACGACCCTGAACAACTTCCAGCGTTCACATCCGTCCTGGAGCTTTACTTTTACTAACCAGGCAACGGCCAAAGAAAAGAAACTATATATAAAACGTACGTCTGATCCTGGTTAAATCTGAAGAATGCCATAGCGGAGACACATGATGGATCAGAACATCGCTAACATTGTTCTTGTTTGGAAAACCATAGCTTCTGTACTTCATTCCGGGAGACAAGGATGGAAATACATATATATTACAATTACAAGTTGGTGTGGTGTTGCAGTACGCAGTCAGAAAACAGCCTACTCTCCATTTTACAGCCACAATAAATAAATGTCTAAGAGAAGAACCAGAAGAACATTATTCAAAATTGACCAATGGCACATGTTCTCTCGCCTGATCGTTCAGGCAGATCTGTAATACATCAAAGTGCTTTAATTTATTGGATGTATTTGAAATGTATTCAGGGAAATGACGATTTGCGTGTCAACAAGCTGTCCAAGAGATAAAGAACCTTCACCTCTGTATTCTGAGGTCAGGTAATTCATTGAGGTGAAGGTGAAAAATATGAATTTTGGAAGCAATTCCTCTTGAAAATGCGTTTTCTTAAAGAAACAGACTCGAGAAGCTTCTCTCAAGGGAACAGACCCAAATAGCCCTTGCGCAGGAAAAAATGGATAGCTCCTCTGGAAGGAATGAGTCAAGACCGCTTCAGTGGATGGAATGGCGCATGAACGCTTCTCTGGAAGGAACCAACTAAGGCAGATCATTAAAAAAAGAATGAGGCAGCTCACCTGGAAGAAAATTTACTGGATATCATTCAAAAAAGAAAGAGGCCGATCTGTGGTAAAAAAAAAAAAAAAAAAAAAAAAAAAAAACATTAAGGCAGCACAGCTGGAAGGAACCAACTGAGACAAATCATTAAAAAAAAAGCAAGAAAGAGGCAGATCTTTGGGAAGAAACACAGAAAGCATTCTTATCTAGAAGGACCTACTTGAGGCAGCTCCTCTAAAAAGAACAAACTGAACCTGGTTGTTGATAAAATACAAGAAAGTGGCAGATCTTTGGGAAGAAACTAAAGAGTGAAGCATCATATCTGGAAGGAACCAACTCAGGCAGCTGCTTCAGAAGGAACCAGCAAAAGCAGATCATTTAAAAAAGCAAGAAAGAGATTGATCTTTGGGGAAAAAAACACAGTAAGCCATCTCCTCTGGAATGAACAAACTGAGGCAAGTTGTTCATAACATACAAGAAAGAAACTGGCAGATCTTTGGGAAGGAACACAGTAAGGCAGCTCATCTGGAAGGAACAAGCTGACACTGCTACTCTCTGATATCCATTAGGATGAAGCTCCTCTGGTGAGGGTGCTTCCCTGGAATGAAAGAATTGAGGCAGCTCTTTTACTGGAAGAATGAGTCGAGGCAGGGTGAGGCAGCTCACATAATCAAGACAGTGATTTGCGATAGCTTCTACAGAAACTCATGACAATGAGTCAAACTCGGCTCTTCTGGAAGACACAACGCGAGGTAGCTCCTCTAGAAAAGTAAGGCAGCTCTCTGGAAAAGAAGGACAGAATGACGGTGCTTACCCTTGGTATAAAAATGCATCTTGGGCAATCAGATCACAACTGGACAGCCCTAAATACATGTGTAAACAAACACCAAGATGCATTCAACATGCATTTACTAAACCGCTTGCCAAGGCGGTTTGGGACTCATTTGACCACATATCTTTTGTAGCTTAAATGCGAATACATCCTGATGCGTCCCTGACAAGGACATGACAGCAAAACATATCATCAATGTAGGACGTGGTGGCTGTTTTTGTGACAGTGCTCCAACACTTGAAAAAATGGAGATGAGTCATCTTAACAGTTGGACTAGCCTTTACATATATATATATATATATATATTAGTTCTTGTAACATTTTTGTTTTATTAGCTAGCCCATGCTAAACAAATCTGGTGCTTGTCTGCCAACAGAACCATCGTAATAACTGTTCATGGGGTCATTAGACCTTCTAGCGGAAGAGCCGTAGGCAGCAACGAAATCAGAACACAAGTGGTCGGCTGGACAGCTTGGAGACGCATGATAGACACAGGTGTAAACGGTGAGGTGTCTCGACTGTCCGTTTGTGACCATTTTAAAGACAAGTGTAAAGGATATCATTTGTAAGGAAATGGGTGAAGTGGGGCAGCGCAGCAAGGGAGGGACCTCACGAAAATCCAAGAACAACGCCCCTAGAAGAAGATTGTAATAAAATTATAAGTGACGATGTGTTTCATTATATCTTATAAAACAAAGTAAGAAGCAAGACCTTTTTTATTAGTTGCTGGCAAACGTATAGTAGGGCTTACTCTTAAAGGAAACACAAGACGGTTTATTTTCCTTGGTCTTCATTCTTCTAGGAAGCATTCCAGTGCTTAATGAAAAGGTGAAAATATCCCTGGTCCTAATTAGCAGTGTGGAGCGCCCCTACCTCCAGTGATAACCAAACAAACCCATTCAGCGATCAGTACAAATTGTTTTGTTCTCCAACCAAAGCAGTGGCCGCTATTGAAGCCATTCAAGCAGGTGCTGTGTGAACTGAACGGTTAATTATGAGTTCGGGGATAATGGGCCTTTCAGAATGCTATCGGGCTTTGAAGGAAGGGTTTCTGGGAAATCTTTGCTCAGTTCCCCCATAATTCAGTGTGCACGGGAGGGCCCCTGGCCTGTGTCAAAAGCTCCCAGCTGGGCTCCGGAGCTGCACGGAGGAGCCGAGAGGACGGCTGGAGAAAAGCTGAATGGCTTTGCCGAGAGGGGGTCTGAACTTTTGTTGGAGCTCAATTGAAGTTTCAAAGAAGGGAAGAGAAGTTCAGCCTGAATTGAGATGCATAGCCACGAATGCCTGGACGGACAAAAAAGAGCTGTTCATTATCTCCAAGTGCTAATTAGCAACTAGCTGTATGGAGGGCTTTCTTAAGCTAGGGAGATTTTTTTTCTTTAGCACAGTGCATGATTTTTTTTTTTTTTTTTTTTTTTAGCAAATCTCAGTTCTTATCCTGATTTTTACATCATGCAATACTATCGTAGAAAATAGGACATCTGAGGATGTTAGAACTTTTCACAAATGACATTACCATTTGAGAACAACCTATAAAAATGTACATAAAGTTTAACATCCAGTTCCCACACTCCATCCACCCACATACTCTCACACACACACACACACACATACACTCACCTCCTGTCCAGCATCACAAGTGTGAGCAAGGTGGCAGCCATTATCCCATTATCCACAGCAGGGGACTGGAGGCAGGGGCCCAGCTGCGATCGTGAAGACTAAAACCTCCACTGTTTAGTAATGAAGTTAAGAACAGGGAGTTCTTTTAGCACCTGTTCATAGATCTGGGAGAAAGTTCTACAAATGTCAGCTACAAGACTTTACATGCATCTGTAAACTGCGAGAAGTGAAGTATAAACTGTATGTGTGAAGAATAATAACAATAATCTGCAAATGTCACATGATACACACGGAAACAATATTTGTTTGAATTCGCGGAATAAAAAACGACCATTTAAAGAATGAGTTCTGCTTTCTGCGTGAAACTATAAATAGCTAACACGGGTTCTTATTTTGCTAAGACAAGAGAAGCGAAGCAGAGAAGAAGACAGACGAGTTAAAAAAAAAGAAATAGAAAAGAGAAGGGAAAAAGAGAGGAAAGAAGAACAACTAAGTTAAAGGAAGGGAAGAGGAGATCCATAGAATAATTAAGCTGTGCTAATTGATCGAACTTCACAATAAAGAAGAGGAGAAAATAAGGAAAGCTACTTTACTTTATTGGACCAGATGTACATCTCTCTCTCTCTCTCTCTCGCTCTCTCTCTCCTGAATAGTCCTTTAGTGAGCAGCGGGGGGGCCTCAATCCCCCCGAAACCCTGTGGAGTGTTCCTCTCTAACACGTGGCTCTGATCCAGTAGGGAAGAGGGAGCTGCATTTAATCGTTCATAATAGAAATTAGCATGGTGTAATGAACCCGCTATGAAAGTCCATTATTTGCGTGGTTCAAAGAGGACGGCAAACTTTGTAGCTGGAATTTTTGCTGCCCTGAGCCAAACAGCGGTAGGAAAGCGTTCAACAAACGTTTGGTTTTACAACTGAAATATGCGTCGCTTTAGTGACAGTGATTTGTATAATGCAGGTGTGGTGATATTGAATCAATAATTTTTATTATTTAATATCTGCGAGTCTGTGACAGGTTTTGTTTACCTCGCTGGAATGCGTTTAACAGGGTGTCCCGTGAAGCCTTGACCTCGTTCACCTTGTAACAGCTCACCTCTGGGAAACGCAGCATGCCTCTGCGATGCTTCCTGTTTCGTCGTGCCTGACCTGGGACCTGCTGTACCTAGCCACTTTCACGAACCTGGAGTTATGTTGGATTTACAAATTCTGCATTCAATTGTGGTTATGAGATGAATCTATATCTAAATGCTCTATTCAGCCTTCTATTTGACCCCTCCCGCACTTTGGATACTATTGATTTAGGATTTGTGAGCCATAAAATGATCATTAATTAATGTAATTATTACTGTTGACAGGAAAATATCTCCACAGCATTTGCCCATGCAGAGAATTTGAAATATATTTGGGGAAAAAACAGGCTTGATATTTCCTCAGTCTGCAGAACAGAGGAGGCCAGACTTACTTTGAATTGCACTTCCTATACAATGATGTGTTGGGCCAAAATTGTCAAAGGAATGTTTTTCATAAGAACCGTGCCAATGTTGGCACAAGCATTGGCAAAGGAAAACGTCTAATGTATACTTTACCAATTTTGGGCCAATATCGGTAAAGGAACATGTTTTATAACAACCCTGCCAATTATGGGCAAAGCAACACTTTTCATAACAAACCTATACATTTCGGGACAATCCTGGGCCAACGTTGGAACACTTTTTATAACAACCTTACCAATTTTAGGCCAGTGGTGGCATGGTGGATTTACTGAAAGTCTTTTGGTTCTGGTGGCCCAACAGTGGTCCAATGGATCAAGGCTGGCACGCAATATTGGCCCAAGTGAATGGCTGACATTGAGCCAACCTTCTCCCAACATCAGCTGGATACCTCTGTAGAAGGTTACATTTGTGTGTTTCATTTATAGAGACTAACAGTGACAGCAAGATGAGTGACAGCGATATGACTTCATGGTTTTCAGTGATTGTGCCTTAGCAACAGCAATCAATTTGAACTGCACTCTATATGCAATATGTGTAGTAGAAAACGGAAATCGGTTGCTTCAGTTTAGATTTAAGATATGAACTTCGCCTGTACTGTATGTCGTCAGTGAGATTGGCTGCAGCGCCACTACATTAATCTCTGTACAACTTTGCCTGAGGCTGTTTTGCTGCTTAAGGTTGACTAATTGCTCTGATGGTACTTGGAAACATAACAACCACACTGCAAAATCTACTTTCAAGGCCCAAGAGAAGTGGCGTAGCCTATTTATTTACTTCATGATGTCCGAAGATGATTTCCAAAACAGGCTTCAGGAGCAGTATATCGTTGGCGATTGATTATTATCACCTTATCTTTATTATTCCTGTGATCCGTTGCTAGAAATGCAGTATGGAAAACAGTCTCGCCAACAGAGCAGGGGTATTTATTGTGCGAGAGAGAGAGAGAGAGAGAGAGAGAGAGAGAGAGAGAGAGAGAGAGAGAGAGAGAGAGAGAGAGAGAGA
>JAQQZX010000016.1:16357096-16374060 GCA_030068355.1 Notoglanidium maculatum | reverse complement strand
AGAGAGAGAGAGAGAGAGAGAGAGAGAGAGAGAGAGAGAGAGAGAGAGAGAGAGAGAGAGAGACAGTCCTTGGCGCAGGTCCATTCAGCCTAAAAAAACTTTGAACAAAGAATGCTGCCAAACAAAAGCAGTCGCACCTCGAGTGCCACGCTGCATACAAGCCACCTTTCATGACTCGGCTGCTCCCAGCATTCCTTGCTCCGAGCTGAACAAACAGTTCTGGGCCACTGCTTCTTTTAGCACATATTCTATAGCTGTGTCAAAGAAAAGTAAACTTTTATTGGTCCTTTATTGGGGCTTTGGGGAAAAAAAAGTGGAACCTGTCGCCCCTAGCCAGCTTTGTGTGCTGACATACGCAGATACATTTTTCTTCCAATACAAATGGAAACAAGGTGTTCACACAACACTGGCTTGATGATGCATGCCCCCTGACAGACACTGGGATATGAGGAAGCGTAACCGACAACGAGAGAGGTTCTTCAGCAGCTCAGCCGGGGTGAAGGAAGCCTTCTTTCAACACGATAGAAAGGGGAAAATAACGACGGAACTTGGCAGAAGCGAGGGAGATTCATTCGCCTTATTAAACAAACAATGTGGAGAAATGTAAATGTTAGTGCATGCCACACAATACAGAAACTCTGTCCGCTTGTTTGGACACCTGCACAGGGTTTTGTGTGGAAGAAACGCCGCTTGAGTCACACCGTTGACCTCGATTTCCGTGACTGAGTGGCCTTAGTCACTGATCACTCATTTCTGAGGTCTGCAGGCATGCCGCTTATATGAATACTCTTCATATTTAAAAAAAAATCCTTTATCTTTTCTGATTTCTCACAATGTAGGCATTGACAGACCACAGTGCTGTGTGTATTTTCTCCATCTTGCCCCATCATGTCTCATTTTTAACGAGTGAGAATGCACAAAACAACACTACTACCACCATGTTTTGTGTAGCAGAGCATCAGAAGTTGTGCTAGTAGTTAAAATTTATTCTTGATATTGAATTTATGCAGAGGTGGGGCAGGCAAGTACAAACAGAAGTAATACCTACAGGACTTGGCAGGATTGATTAGAATACTTTCGGAGGCAAGCGGGAACGGTTGGAATTCGTTCAGGAGTGCGTAGGATTGGTCAGAATTCCTTCAAGAGCGTGCAGCATGGGTCAGAATACCTTTGGGAGTGGTTATGTTTGAACAGAATTCCTTTAGGACTGGCTGGAATTGGCCAGAATTCCTTTAGGAGCAGGCAAGATTGTTCAGAGTTCCTTCGGGAGCTGGTAGGATTGGTCAGAATTCCTTTAGGAGCAGGCAGGATTGTTCGGATTATCTTAGAGATTGGGTGGGATTGGGGAGAATGACTTTGAGAGTGGGTGAGATTGGTCAGAATTCCTTCAGGAGCAGGTGGAACTGGCCACAAATCCAGTGGGAATGTGCAGCATTGATCAAATTTCTCCAGGAAGTGGGCAGGACTGATCAAAATGACTTTGGGAGTGGGCGGGATTGGTCAGAATTCCTTTAGGAGCATGAGAAATTGGTCTGAATTTCATCAGGAATGGGCGGGATTGGTCATAACATTTTCAGGAGCACCTGTGGCTGGGGGCGGAATGGGGAAAAAAAAGTCCCACACGCACCTTGATCCGACAGAAGCCTGGCCCGTACACATGCATGTACAAATGTAAGGTATGGATCATACGGATCATGCTCTTTAGCTGCAGCTCTGTTTCTTATTAGATGAGGCATTTCCACACTTTCGGCCATCCAACACGAGCTCCGTGAGTTCATCCGATTTCACGCCGCCCCTGATTTACTGGTGATGAATAACTCCAACAGATGGCCTCGTTATCTTTAAAGAATCTGGCACGGTGAACATCACAAACACATATGCACAATCCATTCTCCTGAAAAGCTGGAAGAAACGTGTGGTCAGGGCTGCATCTCTCTCTGCAGTACATCTAATGTCTTTACGCTTTGCACCTTTAGTCCCACCACATGCTGAAGTCTCTTTCATCTCTTTCCAGCGGTACGTGGACGGGGCTGGAAACATTCAAGCACATAAACACACAAAGAATGAGCGAGAGAGAGCGAAAGTGTGTGTGTGTGTGTGAGAGAGAGGCAGACAAAGAAATACAATCAATCATATTTTGCTTTCATTCGGACGTGACTAGCATGCTCACACAGTTCCCATTATTCGGACCTGACCGAGTCGAACACAGCCCATGTGTTTACTGATTACTGAAAGGCCAGATTACAGGGGGTGTTTCTTAAACAATAATGTAAAATCTTATTCTGTCAGATGAAAGAGCTCTAAGTTCATTGTGTCTCGTTTAAGGATCTAAATACATTTAAAAACGGACCAGATTTGAAAATGGATGCTTTGGCTGTGTTCAAGTACAAAGCACTTGTCAGAGACATGAACTGTTTGGCATCAATTAAGCCTCGGCTACAATAAACCCACAGTATTATTATCTTTTTAATGCTTTAGTGTTTTGGATTAGTGGTTTTTACCACATAATTAGATGTTACTGCGTCATAACAGTCACAGTGAGGAAACCGTAAAACTGCAGCGCGGCTAGAGGCGAGTTTACTAACAGGCAGCAGAGGAAACCTGCACATTCCACCTTTAAATAAAGACAGGAGGTTCATTTAGTCACCGAGTGATGAGAACACACCAGTTCCACTGATTCCTGACGGGCGTTTTAAGCAGGATTTCTTAATTAATACTGAATATAAAATTCCCGTTGACTCATAAAGCTGTTCAGATATTCTGAGGGTAGAAAGAGACAGACAGACAGACATATAAGCAGAAACAGACAGGCAAAGAGCAAAACAGACAGAGCATGTGATAAACAATCAGATTGGCAGACAGATAGAGAATGAGACAGTCCAAGCAGACAGACAGATATAAAGACCGACAGACTGATAGACAGGCAGAAACAAATACATAAGCAAAGACAGACAGACAGACACAGACACGGGCAGACAGAGAATGAGACAGATCAGACACAGAGACAGTATATAGATAGAAATGCAGACAGATATACAGACAGGCAGATATGCAGAATATACAGAGAGACAGACAGACACATAAACAAACAGAGAAGCAGATAATAAATAAACAGACAGAGATATAAACAGTCAGACTGAGAGATAGACAGACAGACAGGCAGACGGGCAGACGGGCAGTAGTATAACCTCTTGGATCAGCTTTTTACTGAAGCATCTAATGAAGAACACCACTAGGGATTGAACCCAATAACCAAACTTCATATGGAGGACAAATTTAATCCTTTACAGACAATGTAGTCTCCAACACACCAGCGCTCCCTACTGAGTCAGGATTTCTAATCAGGGCAGAGATTTACGTCTCCACCCCACTGTAACTCCGGCTTCTTCACTGCGTGTTTGTCCTTCATTCGGTCACCCAGTGACCTCCAGCACGTTATGGTTATGCTTACGCGTCTATTGATCCTAATCTTAAACTCCAACTTTGACCCGAACGTCACTCAGGAGTTATTTGTAAAGCAAATTATTTACAGCCGGTGAACTAGCAGGTAAATCATGGGAGAAGCCATGTCAGCAGGCCTCTGGAAATAGAAGGCTGGCATACCTGAAGCACATGCCTTTTAGGTTAAAGAGGGGAAAACGCACGGCTGCAGATTCCACGGGTCTGCGATTGTTTTCCAGCAGTCGAGAACCGCTTTCTGTCAACCGCTCTGTTTATTCACACTTCGACCAGAAATGATTAAACCCAGAAGATCTTACATATGAGTTACACACAAAGTCATACACCGGTAAATTATTACTTTTGTGCAATCTTCAACTTCAGAACACAGCTGATGCACTGCGAGAGAGTTTCTTGGACACACAGCTGCATGCTTAGACATAATCAACAGCACATCATCTGGGATTTGAAATTGATTGAGACTGATTTGTTTATTGTCGGCTATAATTATTGTCATAAATATGCCGTCTCCATTTTAAAGAAATGCCCTTCAAACTTTTTATGGATTACAAGTGTGAAAAAAAAAAACATGTTTATTGACAAACGTGTCTCTTGTGGCTGGTTCTGGACTTTTCCTTCTCATTCGCTTACAGTTATAAACACACTTGGCTTCATTTTAAAGAATCAGATCAGTGCAACATTTATCTAAAAAACAAACCTCGGTCACTTATTACACTCATTATGTATATTTTTTATTTTAGCTTCATTTTTTTTTCCCCTTCAAATTTTAGCTTTTGACCTTTGGATTTTGAAGTTAAAAACAATTATCGGTCATTTAGCCTGTCACTCAATGTTCATTACTTATTTTTTTTAAATATTGAACTAAATGTTATTTTTATTTTTAAATTTGATATTAATGTTATTCTTTTTATTTATTAGCTTAAAAAAATATTTGAAATGATATTTTATTAAATATTTAATTTATTTACAATATCTTGTTCGCGTTCATTTCATTTTCTTTTCGTTTATATTTATTTTTTTAAATTGTACTTGAACTTAATTTAGCTTTGTTAGATTATATTTGATTTATTTTTATTTTACTTCAGATGAAATGGATTATATTGTTTGCTTATTTCAAGTTTATTTATTTATTTACTTATACCTTAGCTTGTGTTCTCATGTTGCTTGGGTTTTATTTTCTTGCTGTATACAGATGTAATCTCACTGAGCAGTGTACATTAGTATTTATTAGTGTAAACTTCACTCCGCTCACGTGCACTCTTGTTTTTTCCCCCCTTGTGGTTGAGAGTGAAAGGGGGCGGAGCGGTTTCACACCCGCGGTGGCGAAGGTGGGCGGGGCTAACGCGCTGTGACTGACGGCTGTGTGCTCGCGAGCCGAGCTGTAAGCGCAGCCAATGGGATCACGAGGGCAGCTGCTGTTACTTTAGTTTGACCAATCAGGACGGGAGATGGGCGGGTCTTCACGAGTCCGAGGCTTCCAACGTGGGGCGAGAGTGCGTCCTGAGAAAAAGAAAAGGGGGAAAGTAAAGATAGATAGATAGATAGCGGAGGGAGGAAAAGGAAGAGCGAGATCTGCCGTTAGGATCTGAAGCGCAAGGAGACGCGTTAAATGATCGGATTTGGTCTGTTTTGATAAGCTTCACCGGTTTGTAGAGTCGCACAGCCCGGAAAGTTAGACGAGCTGCAGCAGCCTTTACACCCAAACGCTCTGCGTGGTGGTGTTTATTATTTTAAACATATCTGTAAACAAACACCAGAGAGAGAGAGAGTATTTCAGGAAAGGTATATAAAGTTGTTTAATCATCCAGTGAAGACTGAAGACTGAAACATGTCTCCATGGAGTCAAGATTTCTTCCAGTTTTCTTTTGGACGCGACGTCAGCGACAAAATAACCCGGATTTCTTTCCACTATAAACATTTGTGACATTTTGTGGTTGGTGGATATATATATATATATATATATATATATATATTTATTTTTTATTTTTTTGTTGTTGTTGTTGTTGTTGTTGGGGGAAAATAAAAAACATTTCTTCTAACGATTTATTCGGATCGGATCCAAAATAGTCAATCCAACCGCTTGGCGCGCGCACACACCTCATTTTCAACCTTTTAAGGACAACAGCTTTGGACTTGCACTCCGGTTTGGCGTTTCGGTACCGCTAAACTTTCTTCAGCTTGAGTTTTAACTTTTTGACCTTAGCTCAGGACCAGGACAAAACTTTGTGCGCGGACCTGAAGGCGTGATTATTTTATTTACATTTTTTCTTCGCTTCCCATAAAATAACAGCACACACGACATGCTGGTGATGCTTTCGCCGCATCCAGACGATGTCATGGAGGACAAATAATAACCAAAAACAAACCTGAGTCGGAGTTGTGGAGAGATTTAGATCAGAACTGATCCGCCGATAGAAGTGGAAACAAAATGGCGGCGGCCCTGGGACACTTTTCATATTATGTTTTTTATTCCCTCCTAACCATGGAACTCTTCATCACGCACGGCTCGAGCTCGGATTTGCCGTGTTCACAAAACTGCACGTGCACTTTAGACACGGCCGACTGCAGCCAACGGAAATTAACCGATATTCCGAAAGATTTACCGGATCGGACCGTCTATCTGTAAGTATCGCCTCCTACTAATTGGCCAATCTGTAGCGTTTTCCAATCTGAGAGATCAGACATGGGAAAGCCGGGTTCGGTTACCTGCAGGCCTGGTAGTGTCCAACCCCCCCATTCCCTTCAGTGCTGTGAGCTTTGAAACGGTTTGAAACGTTTCAGCCCGTTGAAGGCGCACTCTTGTCCTGACGCTGGCACGAGAGCTCAGGAGTGTTTAAAAATGCTAACAGACTCTGAAACAACAATTCTGTACAAATAAAAGTGAGGGAGAAGGTATAAAACTGAAACTAACTAGTCTTCACCACTGAAAGACTGGAAAGGTGTGTCGAGATGTCATTGTATCGTGATATCAAGTGAGATTTGAGCAAAAATATATCACGATTCTTGATTTCGATACTTCTATTGCACAATATCACGATACTCACTTATGACACCGATATCGGACACAAATATGACAATAATCACTTACAATACCTGTATCACACCAACGTTCACGATACGTAAGACACCGATATTGCACAAAAAATTTTTAAAAATCATGATATTCACTTATGATACCCATATCACACAAAAATACGATGCTTTAGACACCTGCATTGCATGATATTTAGGTATCACAACATTCTGTTTTGCTAACAAAGCATCAAATGGTATGTGATGGTATATCGCTATAGATAACATTTAGTTTAATCTATTTCCTATGAGCCTCATGTTGATTTAACCAAAGATGACAACATAATAACACTGTAATGTACTATATAACATGTACAAATATAACACACTTCGTCCTGAAGATGGTACACGAAGCGCATCACGGTGCTTAGTTTTAATGAGCAGTGGTATGAACACTCCTTTTGCAATGAGTATGTTACGGAGATTTGGCAAACTACACATTCACGGATAGAAATATAAGAAGGGATGAAGAAACACTTTAGTTTTAAAAAGAGAGAGAGAGACAAAATAACATAAAACATGCACTCGTGCCCTTTCATGGTAGGCCTGATTAGACCCATGATATCCGTATGTATACGACGATAACAAATAAATCACATCTTATCACCCACGCCGGTTTTGCCGGTTTGTCTGCTGAGAGAAAGCGGTAATACGTAGACGGGTCACCTTCCGTTTCAGAGCTGGCGCGAGCTCTCAGGCCTCGGGTTAGTGATCATGGAAGTGTGGAGAAGTAATGAAAGTTTTATCTACATTAACAAAACCTACGAATCTGTAGATAGATGTTCAAACCCAGACTGCTGTATTTGGCGTAGAGCTCAGTATATTGTTTAGTTTAACGATACTGATATTACAGAAGGTTGCACTACGAACACGGTGTCTGGACATTAATGCAAGTTTGAATCATTTTATGGCAGCCAAAAAACTCAGAGTCTTTAAAATCTTTCTAGTATCCAGCAGACAAAGCTCATTTCCTGTGCTTTATCAACATGAGAGTGTTTTTTTAGTATCTGTTACAGGCTGTTCAAATCTACACCCACTGCTTTATCAGTTCACTTCAATTAATATGTGTTGTAGCTACTGCCTTCAACCTTTAGCGACACCTACAAAGGGAATCTATAAGTATTGCAATTCATATATATTTATTCCCATATCACTCCCTTCTAACTTATATGAGATGGATGTGTACACAGAGCAGCAACACCCATGAGTGATCTTTCCGTACACCACACCTCCCTATACGCTGTGAAAAAACCTGTTTCCTTTGATCATTTTCTGAGATAAACTGCCTACACACTTTGATTCAGTCAAAAATCATCTGATGGTGTGGTCTTCGTGCTAATCACAAATAACAGGCTGCCTAGCCCTATTCGTGTTCTCCCAGAAAGATCGAATGTCATCGCTGAGCAGATATAAAAAAAAACAGCTTTCGCAGCATCTGACCAGAAGGTAAGTGCGAGATGGTTGCAGGAGTAACTACGGATCACAATGTGTGGATTAAGTGCTCCAAACAACACTCACAAAGCAATCATACTGAGACAATTTATTATCATAATACCTAATAGCACACGCTAAGAGTAATAATAGAGTAATGAGAGTATCAGATACCAGTGAGGTGTGCCTAAATTACTGTAGGAGTGTTTTTGCCTGATTGACTTGATCCTATATCAGAGTGTATATATATATATATATATACACGAGAATGCTGATTGGTCACAAGGTTTTGATTCATTTTCTATATATTTTCTATTTTTTTATTACCCGCGACTGTTTTGTTTTCAAAGGGAAAGGCTTTACTATGTTGTATTATCTGTGTAACACCTAGACGCGTTTGGCCCAAGATGGCCTTGTTTTTGAAGGCAGATGTAGAGATAAAGCCATGACAGTAGACATGTCGGAGAGGAATCTTTGATGGTTATCAAAAACAGTTTCAATGAGCTGACCTTTTGAAGCTTCTTGTTATCGCCTTGTATGACACTCAGGTATCAAGGGATCAGAGGGATCACCCTCTGTATCAAGGGATGGGACCCTGTTTGAGGTCAATATAGTGTACTTTCATCCACTGGCCAAGAAACTGGGTACAGGATACGCCAACATTTTGTCATAACGGATACAGTTTCGAAATATTGTCACTGTCTAAGGCTCATAAATATATTTGAGAGACAAGCTTTCCTCAAATCGAATCCCTGCCTGTTCTTAATTGACAAAAATCACTTTTGAATCACATCGACGTCATAAATCAAATGGAATGAAAAATCGAATCAAAAATCAATGAATTGCTGCTTCACTAAAAGGTGAGGTTTATATAAAAAGTCAATGATGATTATATTGTAAACAGTGATAACTGGATATTGTATAATTATCATGATATAATATCAGTACACATCACGTCTTTCTTTTATGTATTGCAGAGATTGTATTGACAAAAGACCGGCGTAGGTGGTGTTAAAGATCTCGATACTGCGAGCATTTTAAACACATTGCTTGAATGACGAGACCTTTTTACATCAAGGACAGGAGTGTCGGATGATATTTGTGCCAGCGTGTGTCAGGGATGACTGGATGTGAATCACGAAAACCTGACAGAGCTGTTTAGGTGCGTTGAGTGCTGAGTGATGGAAACTGTTATTGTCAGGTCACATCCTTGAGTGAAGTTGAATAAGACGTTCTCAGGAAGAGACTTGCAAAACTACACATGGAGGATTATGTTGCTGAAGATTGCAGCATTGAGAACCTCGCTTAAGGTGGCTCTGAGGAACTATCAGAGCCAGGATAGGGTTCCAGTTTAGGCAACGCCCATGTCCAGTTTAAATCCAGATACAGGTACAATGCTTTACCCTATGCCCCTAATAATATAAGGTCCCTTTCGATTTGATTACCCTAACCCTATGACATCATGTGTGTTTGATATGACATCAGATTTCCTCACTGGTTTGGGCTTTCATGGTCTGGATCTCGTATTACTAGCAGACGTTACATCACTGACCACGATGGTGAAGGAGATAAAGCTGTACGAGGTATCAAATCTATAGATGAATATACTGTAGATGTGCACTTAAGCGTCATTCCTTTATCTTTGATCTTACCTGTAGCATGTTAAGTGCTAATCTTTCATGTAGCTCCCTTGTTCAGACCATTAATACTGGTTGGTCTTTACGTTCAAGGGGCACCACTATTGGCACCACCAAACGCACCAGACATGAAATTATCTCGTGTCATTTAAGAGAGATAACTAAGGACGTCCTTCCAATCGAATCAGGTTGGACAGATTTAATTGGACGTATTTCGTGGCTAAACAAATCGCCTCGTAGAAAGGTAATGGTCGCGTGACTTTGGAGATTTCAGGACGAGGACGTCGCCGTCTCCTGAGTGACGACTACCCGACTTACAAGACGTGGACTTAAAGACAAGGAATTTAAGCTGGGAGAATTCGGACAGCACTTCCTAGACTGTAGTAGAGATGTGATGGTCATGGAAAAGGAGCATGAGGAGGTAAATGCCTCTGCCATAGCTCTTGTCTTGTTTCTCAAGATGTGAGAACTCCCCGAAACAAGGGTGAAAACCGTCTATCTTGATGAGTACCTAGCTGAGGCATGGATTCACGGTGATTTCAGCCTGTGAAGTGATTCAGAGGTGTCCTTCGGGTATTCATCCATGATGCATCATTTACAGAGAAAACGAAGTTCTGATATGTTCCAGTTGTCTAAATAGTTTCCTTGCTCTTCAGGGCTCTCCAGTGTCTTCTGGGAAAGAAGAGGCCACATTTAGCACATATAGGTCTTAATTGCAATTGAGGCCATTTATGGAGATTCGTGTATCTTGATTTTGTGTTGAGCATGAAGATACTATGGTTTGGAGATTGTTAGAAGATCTTGGTCACGTCTGGTAGTGTTTAATGTGCACTCTGACGTTCCTATGATCATCATCATGGTAGCATGGGAGGGATGTCGGAGAGCTTCCATCAAGAGTTTCAATCATGTTAGAGTTTCCATCATGATGATCAATTTGAAAAGTGGCAACAAAATGGTATCCTCAATCAGAAGAGTCATATGTCTTCAATAATTTCGAAAAAATAACTTGTATACCAACTCTAAGGAGTACAAGATGATCCCAATGAAATCCATGTCAAATTTTACGATGAAGACCCTCTTATGGTATACCTGTGGTTTGCAGAAAATGGGCGTGTGTAAACAAAAATCCTTCAAAGTGAGCTTGAGGTAATACGTTTTTTTTCTGTCCATCATCATGTTTTGGTTACATTTCACCTTTGCTGTATGTTAGCTGTCCTGTGAGTTTCGTATCATCCTGTTTTGTCCTCGTATTGGTGGCTTTTAGACGAGCGTCGTAGCAGAGGTCACATCTTGACAAGTTAAGCAAAATTTTCTCACGCTGACAGAACATGTCCGGCTGCAAAACTACTTTTGTTTTCCAAAACCAAGAATTCATTTTTTTTTTTTTTTTTTGTGATTTTTGTCCAAAACAAATCTACCGTGCAAAACGTCTTTTCATCCGTACGCCCACCTCAGCCAAGCAGAATGACTTTCCCCAAAATCCTGGCACTACCATTTAATAAATTAATCCGACATGTGCATTACACAGCCGGACGAAAATCCCACCCTATAATCCTTTTCGGTCATTAAAACGCCATCATTCGGCTTAGGTGTGTGTGCGGGCCTAAAACAAGTAGTTTTCGCAGTTTCCCACTGCATGTGGATAAAAGGACACTATGCTAATCGAGCTCGGTGTGACTCATACACGCCCTCAGGGTTGTAAGAATAGGGCTTCAGTCTTAGGCTCCCCGTTCAGCCGTCCCATTCTGCCTACAGGGTCGTGACCCCTGACCCAGAATAGCACGCTGGGTGGTTTTTGCAGGCGAAGGGGGTAGCGATTGGTGTGTCCTTGTGTGATTTGAATTTGTAGGGTGTCCTTTGCTTGTTAGAAGTTGGTAAGCAATCTAGTGGTGTGGGTGTGGGTGTGGTGGGGGAGGAATGTCGGGGGGCCTCTCTTTCTAATTAGGATCTGAAAGAGTTTGTCACTGCTCTGAGCGTTTGCAGGTCAGTGTTGATAAGTCAGTCATCAGTCGTTTAGCACCTTATGACGTGCATCCGTTGATGATGCACTGCTGCAGTTGAATTTGCATGCCTTGTCGATAAGGCCCAACGTACGTTGGACACAACCAGCTCGTGATCCAGACGTGTAGGAAGAAAATGTGCAAAGAAAGTTGAAACCCAAACCGGTTTGCTCCAGGTGTGCGCCGTAGCCTGGAGCTTTGTGTCTGTGTGTGTGAGAGAGAGTGAGCATGTGAATGCGTGCGTGTTTGCGTTATCGGAGCTAGTTGAGGGCCTGGCTGTGTTTAGCTTGGCTCTCCTGGCACCGAGATTAACAGCCTCCGGCGTTTAAGAGGCTCGGAGCACGCAGCTCGCATGTTTTCAAGGACACTTGTTTGGAAGCCGAGTCGTGGTCGGACGATTTATCACCTAGTCATTTCGGTACGCTTGCGGTTTTTTTGTCTATCGGCTACACAAATCAGAAGAACATGAATATGGATAGAAAAGGTCAACGATAAGGCGTAGCATCAAACATGGACACCTGGTCAGAATTACAAATAAGCAAAAAAAATTGTGACAAATTGGAGTCGATTTTGTGTTAAATTCTAAAATGAGCACAACACCTAAAATCATAGTCAAATTACATTTTGCTTTCTGATCCAATGACTGCTCCAGTCCTGACAGAGTGATTCATCTTGGAATTGAACCAAATTTCTTTCTAAGATGTACTGTATCTGAGTGCCGCATATCTGCCCCCCCTCCTTTGTTTTAAGAGAAGGTCTACAAAGTGAGCTTGATGGATGAATCATCTGTGAATTCTGTACATCTGGTAAGAGTTTAGAGATCTGGAAAAGACATTAGAGGAGTAGAAAGCAGAGGGAGGGGGAAGGGTGGAAAAAAAAAAACCCAGAGTCGGACAGCATTGGGCCTTGAGGAACACCACCAGCATTTGAAGTCCTGTAAGTGAAAATCACAACCTGGCATCTCTTAGTGTGTAGGAGAACTGGCAACATTCAGCTCTTATGACTTGCATAGGGGAATAATGGACTTACACTCTTGATACTTTGTCCATATTGTTTGAAAATTATCGAACGTGAGATTGCTGTTGGGAGGAAAAAAAACACTCAGGTCTTAGAAAACGGCTCAATTGCTAAAATGATTTAATGATATATTCCCAAAGATTTGTACTGGCACCACGTATCATGAACCGATCTTAGCATATAAATAATGTCACGACACTTCCAGTTAAAGTGACCATTTATCTCCTAAAACAAGCTCTAACCTTCTTTTTCTCCTTTATTAAACCTTAAGTACTTACATCAGCTGCAATTTCACTATCCAGATGCTCGGAATGTAGCTAGCTGACAAACGCTTGATCCTGATTGGCTAATCTTGTTTCTCATCATAGCAGCAGGCGGCCAATAAAACACAGTTAAACGATCTGCGGCAGTTATGAGGTGATCTGCGATCGGTGACCTGTTATGAAGATATATAGTGCAATTAATGCGCAGATCAGTGTAATGTGACACATATACTGTGTAATAAGCTGTACAGTGAACTGTGTTTAACAGAACACCCATGAGTTGGTCATAAAATTAAACGGACATAAACTGTGATGGAGGAGTGCACGCCTCATTCGTTCTTATCCGAAGAACTTTTGAGGAAAGTTAACGGATCAAAATAGTCAGACTGTATTGTTTTACCGACGCCGATGGCTCAAAGATGAATCCATGACCCTGTGCAAAAACAAACCTGTCTGTCTCCACCACTGTGGAAGCATGTCTTTCTTCAGTTCTTGGCCCTATTTAAGCAGATCAGATCCTTGCATAACATAATCACGTGTCTTTCGATCCTCCTTCTAAATTGGCACTGTAATAATTGCGCTTTTTTTCTTCGACGCAAGCATAATAAACTTAGCGGCGATGTCTAATGATCGCTCATTTTCCCCGCACAGCTGTATTTATTATCTTCTGCAATAAATCTTGGATGCCGTCTTTTCATACACGCCATAAAACGATGACCAATTTTTACAAAAAAAAAAAAAACAAAACGTAAAAAAAAAAACCCACAAATGTAATCAAGACTAATCTCTCGCTCTCTCGTTTTCTCTCTCTCTCTCTCTGTACGTGTGTTGTGTCAGACTCTTGGCTGGCGTCTGCGTGGCTCCGGATCATTCCATGCCCGGGGCGAGAGCAGACCCTTTGCCCGTTGCAGCATGTGCGTTTTGGCTCCTTTCGTTTATACAGCGTTTGTGCACATGGGCCCAAGATGTGATTTTCCTCAGCTTCAGCTTCAACAACAAAGTGGAAAGAACGGAGTCCACGTTAATCAGCTAGTAATTAACTTCTCGTTAGAGCACACAGGCTCTCGCAAGGTTTATACTTTTACGTTTGGCAGACGCTTTTATCCAGTGTACTTCTCAGCAATGTTTGGTCTGGGAGAGAAAGCCCCTGGATTCCCTGTCAACCCTGTTGCCGGGCTGTAAAACCTCTTTATGACAGGAAAGCGACGGAGAGAAAGTGATGCAGAGAGACGGAGCGAAGCGGAGCGTCCTGCTAGTGGCGATCTGGTTTTTTCTTTCTCCGCCTGGGTTATTCTTTGACTAGTTTATAGCCGTCTGAAAGGGGACGCGTTAAATCGCTTCTCTGTCTACCAGCTGCGTCATAAAGACTCGTCACCGCCATCACTTCACACTTCGCAGGAGCGAAGTGCACGCTCGGTGTGTCAGCCATAAAGATGGCCAGATAAGGAGCAGAATCTCTGTGCCGCGTTATGAATCACGTTACTGTTTCTGCAGCTTGACTTCATGGTCTTTTAGAATTGATTGCAGACATTTTTATTGATTATCGGAACAGACATGGCGGTGAACTTGTTATATAACTGCTCGGTGGTGCATAAATTCTTTTTTTCTTATTTGGGGTTGTCACCTTGCTTGCTAATCATTGTCCAAATAAGTTTGACCCCTTGGCATTGTCCTCTTGCTCTGTCATTTCCTGGTATAGGAAGTCATTGGTCATTTGTTAAAGAAGGGAAGGAAGGCGTAAAGGAAATGGAGTCCAAATGCAAAAAAAAAAAAAGTGAGGTTGATTTATTAGCTGGCTGCTGCTTCTGCTCGTTGTGAAAATGGATGACTAATCACAGCCCTAATATTAAGTTTGGGGGTTTTAAATTTTGGGGTGCGATTCTCTCACTCTGTGACGGTCATTTCACAAGAAAAGCTCCTGATTTCAAGTTTTTAAGCTTCACCCTGAGGCTGATGGGAGCCTGAATTCAAAGTAGCGTCTGATGCCAGGTTTGATTGAGCACTTCAGTCAAAGCCTTCGCTGTCAGGATCCATGAGATTTCTGTTTGAACATGTTTGATACCCATAGCATTTTTTCCCATTTCCATTAATTTTTATTAAACAACTTGGCTTATCGCATCTATAGAATCAATGACTGATAAATTTTACTGCTGTGTTTTCATGCATGTTGCACAGCTGCGTGTAGTTTTTTTGGCAAGCTCAGATTTACAGTACACTTTTCCTCTGACCTGGAATCAGCTGCTTACCCGTAATGCCTAGGTACCAACATCCGAGGTTTAGCCATAGCGTTTCTTGACCCCTTTCTACACTGATACAGGAGCCATGGAGCCAATTTCAGATAAAGCTAAGGTCAAACCAAAAGTGAATAAAATTCACCTGGAACAAAAGCCGATTGTTTGAAAGGGAAAGGATGCGGAAAGCCATTTGCCTCTGGAAGCGGTTATTTTTGCTTCACGCTGATTTTATCAAGATGAAGTTTGGCTTGCGAATTTGCAAGCCTCATATGCAAGCCTCTGCAAATGCCTTCTTCGTGATTTTACCATCGGGAAGTAGAACGTGCACCAGATTTGAATAATATTGCATGCGTTTACCGTGTAAGAATAGCCAAAAGATGTGGTCAGGTTACAAAATGGCAGTAAGAAACTCTAGCAGAAATTCTAGCAGGCACTCTAGTCGGAAAAACAACTTTTTCTGTAGACCCTGAAGGAACGAGAAGGATTTGTCTTTTTATAAAAAGCTTTAGCGTGCTAAAACCCATTAACTATCCAAGGAATGCTTGAGAAACCTTTCTTCATCATTCACTCATCTTGTTTGGTGACGCTGAACCTCTTGAGACTGAGGCCATGAACTTGATAGAGCTTGATTCCCACCAGTCTGCTCCAATTGCACTCCAATGCAATGAACCTTTGCGGCTTCTTTCACCGCTAAATGGCTTCAACCAGAGATAGCGTTCATATATATTGGTGTGTTCTCATAAGTAGAGCTGTTTGGCCATTCTTGCCAGGTTTGAGATACAGTCAGCTCCTTTAAAACTTGGTTTCTACAAGTTGCATTGGATAAAACCTTCTTCTCAAGGAACAGATGTGAACACGAAGCCCTCACAGCTCCGAGATCTGCAGGGAAGTGGCTGGGAAAAGGGGAGTGTTCTGCTCAGCCTACACACCAGCGGTTGCGACATCAGTTTGAGTTACGACCTCGGGGTTAAGCAGTAGGTGTGAAAGTTAACGTCATCAGATAAGATAAAGCGGGTGAAACAAAGCACGGTGACCGGGGCGGATCAAGTCAAAGTTATATAAACACTTGTTTCCTTCCCTCCTTGAGCCCGTGGCCTTTCAAGTTGTAAACCACCAGTGAGTAGAGATACTGAGACGGAATGAGCCGGAAGGCCTCGAGCGTGGCTCTCTTAAACTCTGGTAAACTCTGGAAAACTCGAAAAGCCTCAGGTCACTGAAGCAGAACTTGAAGGTGTTTTACCAGTTACTGATTTACATAATATTTAGGAATAATAAAGAACAGTGAAGGAACCTACACAACTGGCACATCTCAGCATATTTATCCATACACTTTATTGGCATTCATGCAATAGATTTAGTCACTTGTTCTTTCGCTTCAGACTGTCAACTAAACAAGCTCCTTCATGGAGCCAAAAGCTAGAAATGGATGCCATGATATCACGATATGAATAATTCTTGATTGATTCCACTGGAGTTACACTGTCTAAGTAAGAAATAAAACACACCAGGTATTAACATGCCTCCTGGATTGATCAGGTTACAAGTGGTCAACTCAGAATGTGTCCCCAAGACACATTGATATCTGATTGCTCAGACCACATTCGGAGGTGGCATACCGCCACATGCTTTAAGCAGTGTGTACGCGAATGTGTCCTGGGTCACGTTGAAGGACCGCATCATTAAATATTTAATATTAAAGTGCGAGGGCGGCACCGTGGTGCGGTGGTTAGCACTGTCGTCTCACAGCAAGAAGGTCCTGGGTTCGATCTCCGGCTCACCCAGGGTGCCTTTCTGTGCGGAGTTTGCATGTTCTCCCCGTGGGTTTCCTCCGGGTGCTCCGGTTTCCTCCCA
>JAQQZX010000016.1:16317345-16356996 GCA_030068355.1 Notoglanidium maculatum | reverse complement strand
CTCACCCGAAGATGCTGGGATTGGCTCCAGCTTCCCCGCGACCCAGACGGATAAAGCGCTATAGATAATGGATGGATATTAAAGTGCGATTTCTTCTTCTTTTAATTTCAGGCAGACTAGGCACGAGAAGTGCATTGCTGCCTGCCACCGGTTAAAAACAACAATTTGGTCTCTGCGAATGGAAATTACGTAATTTTCGTATTTATTTTCATGTAGAGTGTGGAAGTGAGATCCGATCCCAAGTGGTCACTCGAGACGCATGTGGAGGCGCATTCTAATACCACATGTGAACCGAAGTATTTTGGGCTGTCCACTTGTGACCTGATCACCCAGGACGCATGTTAATGCCAGGTGTGAACAGGCCGTTAGCGGTGTGATGTAATTGGGAAATAGTCAGCGGCGTTACCATTAGCAACGCAAGAATGATTATTTTGCAATAAGTACCGAAATGTTTTCTCTTGAACCACAGGAATTCAAAGGTCCATTTTACACCACAATAACTTGCCAATGGTAAAAAAATTTTGATTTATTAAAGTTGCCACACTTTTTATCCGTTCAATGATTTTGGAACATCCGCAGAACAACCTGTTATCACTTCCGTAACAGCAGCTCTTTCTTGAAGTTAACACTACAAAGAAATTCAGTTCGTCACGTCGCCGAGAAAACACAAATGCCGCCACCCTAAAAACCTACAGTTACAGCTTTTCCCGCTGAGACTCCTTCCGTAAATGCTAAATAAACATCTTACAGAAAACTGCAACAAGTTTTAAAGGCTGTACCACAGAAACAGTAATACATTAGAGGTGCTGTTCTAGCACTGGTTGTACTTTCTAGGATTTGTTTGAGATTGACCAAACTACATAGTAAAAAAGGAAAGTTATTAAAGCGCCGTCGAAATCCTGCTCCAGGCTATCCGTCCCATAAATTCGGCACGCCGAGATTTACTATAAAGCCCTGTGTGATGGCTGTGTTTAAAAAGTAATAAACCGTCCACAAAAGGCTGACACTGTTAGTTAACCAGACAGCCTTCTGTACTAAATCAGCTTCCTCTGTCTCTCTTATGGCTCTCTTTCTGAAATGGCAGATATCTGACACCCATCAGTCGCCCATTGCGCTTGAACAGAGGCTCTTTGAGCGCTAGCTCGACGAAGCCTCCCTCTGCCCAGCCTTCATTATGGCTGCTTTTAGCAGTGCAGAGCTTGTCCTACATTCGCGCTGATCCCTGTTGCAGATTAGCCGTGTCTGACTTTTCCTTTTTTCCTCTTCTTTCTTTCGGTCTTCCGTATTCTGCCCCCGTGGCGAGATTTGAGGGAAACCCTGTAATTTTTCACTTTGCTTTAGCATGATTAGGTAATTGCTTTCTGTAACAGGGATGGTGGTTTAGCGGCACGGCACACAATGGCAGCAGGAGGGCCAAGCATGTGATTATAACACGCCGCCTTGTCAAAGTGCTGCCTCGGGGGCACGTCGTACTCTGATATTATCTCTACACACACAGAGCAGAAGCCACCCTCTTAGCAGTAGCCCTTCCCCACTCAGACTTATGCTAATACTGTCTTGCTAGGTTTATCTGTCCATTGATTTATTTGTTTTCTGAAGAAAATTTATTTTTTAACTTGTATTTCTGTCAGCTGTATGGGCAAGGAAATGTAGCGAGTCAGATAACATCTTGATCCTCAGCCAACATTCCACCATCGTAGCAACCTAGCCTCGCTAAAAGACGCGCATGGGTCAACATTCTGACTCACTCGCAAAACAAATATACACTCGTCGGACCTGTCTTCCACTTCAGGATTTAGGCAAAATTCAAAGAGAAGGCTCGATAAAAATGACCCTTACTAAGAAGTCAAGGGTGCTAGCTTGACAAGTTAGCTGTATTAACCGTTAGTCTTGTCAAAGCCATGTCAGAATTTACAGAAATACATCAGTCTTCATCTTTAGATGAATGTTTCTCTCTAACAAACATATTCAGGAGCGTATTTTATCTTTATTTCTGATAAAACTTCTACTGCTAGCTCTTGCTAAACTGCTAGTCCTGCTGCGCTTCTTGGCTACAGCAGAAATTAGCTTCAGCATAAAGGTTGCGGGTTTGATCGAATCTGATGAGTGCATCTCTGAAGGTTCCGATATTACCAATAGGCATCGGATGTAAAAATGTTCAGCTGTTCTAGAATCACTGTAAATCCCCTGTACTTTGTATTTATCGTGTTCTTGCTGCTCACTGCTGATCGGGTCGCTGCTGGCTATCTTGCACAAACAGTATGAACTCGAAGTCTGGTTTTGTGCATCTGGCACTGCGTCTGTACGTAATTCCGCAGCAGTTAAGGGGAGCCCAGACGTCGCGCCGTGATCAATCTCAAAGTTTCAGCAGGAATAGCTGGAGGCTCGGGCCACTGCCAAACTCATCCGCTGATTTCCAGACCAGAGCTCGAGAAATGAGGAAAGGCGTCGAGATGTTTGTGTATCTCACTGGCTTTTCAAAATTGTTGATTGGAAGAGAAGGGATCAGAGTTTGCTAGGGAGAGAAGTTCAGTTTGTTTCAAGAGAATGCTCAACATTAACAGTGAAACTGCTCCGTAGGTACTCGGGATTGATCAGTATTGTTTTTTCCTCTCCGTTTCAGAAACCTGAGCCACAACATGCTGACGGCAGTCGATACGGACATCCTCTCCGATCTGCCCAACCTTAAAGAAGTGTGAGTGGAAACCTGTGTCTCTGAGCTTTCTCTACGGAACTGTGGAACAAGACATCCACGCCGTGATTAAACTGACTGAAACCAGATCAGGAAACTTCTTTTTTTTTTTTTTTTTTTCATTAACACAAAATCTATACACTTAGAATCTATAGGAGTTCTCCTAACTGATGCAGGATCAGAGTCAAAATCCCATACCTGCCCATTTCAGAGTGTATCGTCTACATAAGTTCATGTCACACGTACGATTTATGTTATTTATATATGAACACAAATTGCGTCCCTAAAGTGATTATTTGCGGCCGAATCTCGACCCACGGCTACTGGACGCACTGTATAGAGACCACACTTTGCCATTTTGTAACCTATGTAGTGAGCATATATAGTGAATAAAAAGCCAGTGGTTAATTTTACCGTCACCTAAAAGATTCTATGCTTTTGTTCCAACAAAAAATTAAATAAATAAATAATTAAAGTAGCAAGAAAACATTACTGTAAGCACTTCTAGCAAAGTGAGACATTATGACACACTTTTCACCTTTTATTCACTTTTAACTGTAAAGGACTGTAAAATCGACTCCATCCATACAGATTTATTCCATGAACATGAATTCATAACAAATATTTATCATCATGATTAGCAATCAGTAATCAAGTGACTACGGTATAAGAGAGTAATAATAAGAATACGTTTAGCTCATTTCTATTGTAATAAACATATTGATAATATTTGAAGTAATAAATTTTTTCCCATTCTCTCCTCTGTAACTACTAAACGGGTGGGTTAAGGGTTAGCGCGTGCTTATTCAGAGGCACTCGGAGGAAAGCGCTATCCGCCATCTTCCGCATACACGAGCGCGCGATTGGCACGCTGCGATCGGCAGTGAGAACGTAGACCATCCGTACGGAAGCTTTCTCTGAACTACGGTAAAGAAATTCATTGAAAAAGTTTCTCGGACGTCGGCGATGGTGTGTACGAGCTCTGGAGAAACGGAGTAATGAGTTTAATCGCATGTGTCACTTACAGTGCAGTAGTTAATGATTTCATAGCCTAACTGTCAGTCAGCTTTATTGGGCACTTAAGGCTTTTTGTCGGAGGCTATTGTTCTCAAAGTGGGGGGAATTGGGAGCGAAGAGGAGGTTTGCTATAATAAGGACTTTCCATCATCACCCGACACCACTCACTAACCTGCCCTGTAAATATTTTATACGGAGAGGGGCTGCAGCTGGCCACCGGCCAGTGCGCTTCACTCTTTCTCGCTCTCTTTCTTCCCCTGGTTTCTCACAACCGTATTCCCGCATACACCGTGAAGTATTTTCCTTTTTGTCCTTTACTTTTGCCTCCTGTTTTGTACCCAATCACACACCGAGCTACACATTGATTTCTGCTCCCTGTATGCCTCTTGATAAAATACCTTGGCCTTCGTTTCGACGTGTAATTAAACCGTCTTCTTGTGTTTGACCCCCAGGAGACTGGACCACAATGAGCTGACATCCATCCCCGAGTTTGGCAGCGCCTCGCCAGCCATCGTCACTCTCCATCTGTAAGCGAACACCTCCGAGCTATGTTCTCGCACAGTCAAGCTCAAGCTTCCAGCCCAGTCTTAAAGATCTGTCCTTTATAGAAAAGTTACACAGCGTACAGAAATATCGACGAGGTGCAACTCGATAAACGCGGAGTTATACAGCACACCGTGTGCCGCGTCGATAAAATCTTATGTCTGTGGTATTCGTGATTAAAATGTCTAGAAATATTTTTCTGCACCTAGAGGAAAAGCAGCGCACAGTACGCTTGTTTATTTAGATTGGTCTAATAAGTTGGCGTTTCTATAGTAACGAGACTACAGGTTGATCTACGTAAGCAGAACGTTTTGTTGAAGGTGGCGTTTATAAAATTAGTCTCCAGCGTCAGGGCTCTGTAACAATCACAGGTAAAGCTGTGACTTTAGTTTTTCCACCATGGGAAAGTCTTCAGGACAGAACAGTTTCCTCTTGGCGGTTTCTCAGTAACATGATGAGCTGCGTTTGTTTTCTTTCGTCTTATTAACTCCGAGAGAGAAAATAGAAAGGCTAGCGAGGGAACGATAAAACTAAAAATCCTGACATTTATTAACAAATTTTACGATAAATTAGACGAATAAAACAACCTGTCGAAACAGGAAAATAATCAACTTCAGGTCCGTAACAGTCTTAACACATCATCGCACCACCCTATTATTGATTATTTCCCTGTAATAACATGCCCTGAATGTGTTTTATTACATAGATGATTATCATGTTAGCTATATAGTAGTTTTAATATCAAATTAGACAAATCCATAAACACTTGTGTATAAAGGTTGTGTGTATGCAGCAGCACAGTTCATGTCCTCGTCTATCTCTCCATACTGTGTGTGTGTGTGTGTGTGTGTGTGTGTGTGTGTGTGTGTGTGTCAATCGTCCCTGTATCACATTCCCTCTCTCTGTAATATATCTCCACTGCCAATGTGTCATCCATTTGAGCAGTCAAGTGATCCCTGTCCTGATTGCTCTCGGCTGTGCAGTCATGGTGTAACCTTATTGATTTACATTTATTCATCATTCTCGTTCAGAAAAAAAAACTATTTAAAAAAAAAAAGTCTCAAACCTACTCACACTGATTTGCTGACGGCGTGGATGGACTCGAGGGTGTCTGAAATGCAGTCGTTTGACATTGGGCTGGGTTACAGGTTGCATGGGTTTGGAGTTTGCAGCGCTCGGCTCCAGGATGCGAGCTGCTTTTTTCGTCCTGGGACGAGGCCTGTTGCTGTGGAGTGCTGTTGCATGCTGGGTAAAAGTTTATCTTTACTGAACAGCACAGCTGAAACGCGGGACAAGGGCGGCAGCTGGAGCCGTCAGTCAAACGGCTTACTGTAAAACGAATCAGAGGAGGGGGCGGGAAGCGGTAGGGGTCAGCGTGATGTCATCAGGCACACACGAAGAGGCGGATGGAAAGAGATCGGAAGTAAGATGGCGAGCAGTCGTGGGATTTGACTTCACAGCCTTTTTTGTTTTTCACGTCGCTGTGAGAGTTTTATGACTTTTGAAGCAGGCCACGCCCTCTCGCTTACGTCGGTGCTTTGTGTTTGTTTTTTGATCTCGTCGCGGGTCAGCAGCTGTTTAACCTGCCGTTCGGTGCAGCCTCAGAGCTCCGGGAGCAACAGGAACGCCCCTGCGCTCAGCTCATCCCTCCGCATCGCGCCATCCTTCTCTCCCCTCACGCTCTGTTTATTCAGGTGCGGTGGTGGAAGGAATGCTCTGTTTCACTCGCTGTCACTCTTCTTCGGTCCTCTGCTTTAAAACGGTCAGCTGTGGGGTTGCGTGTGTGTTTGCGTATGTGCGCCTTCGTGGGAAAGGCCTCAAATAGTCCCAGGATAAATATAGTAATAATAACTTATTATAATTAACTTAAACCGTAATAGCCATCAATTCTTATTAGCAACGTATTACAAGCATATTTGAGCCAAGTAGAGGCCAGACAGCTGGATTAGACAGAGGGCCGTTGGACAGACACCGTGTTTAAGGTTAAGCTAATTTTGGAGAATATATCGAACGCAGTGAACGTATCGAGGGCTGACAGCCATCTTGCTTCCATTTTTTAATAACAAGTGAACTCATCTGTCTTAAGGCTCAGGAGTGTGTGTGTAAGACTGGACGAGCAAGATGGCGTCCCCCCAAGTGCCAGGGTTTGGCTGCTGCTGCGTTCTGAGAACACACTCTGTGGCTTGAGTTCTGATTTGCGTGTGTGTAAGATATATATTCTGGTTTCACTGCGTTCTCTGGCTTAGGTCTGGCCCTAAACCCAAAACCAACAACTCCAGATGTGGACCAAAGGCTCCGACCTTTCATGCTTTTCAAATGTGAAGGCGTTGTAAAACAAAGCACCCATTCCCAGCCTGAATCAATTCTCAGGCTGTGAGAGAAACAAGAAGACACAAATAGCAAACATGCAAATTCCCCAGGAGAGGCGGCTGTTATGGTAGCCACGCTGTCACTTTGTAGGTCTTTCCCAGCCGGTCAATCAAAAGTTCATGCTAAGACTGAAATTTCCAAATGTGGAGTTATTCATGTTTTCCATTTAATATGACGTTTTCCACATCTAAATTTGGCCCTTTCCAATCACAGATGTTTTCATTTTCTGCCCTTAAGACCTTTGACTAATCAGTACTGAGCGTTATTCCGACAAAATCTCATTACACTGCAGTAATCAACCTCACTGACTGAAATTTATCGCCATTATTATTGCCATGTTGAAAGAATGACCTTGTTTGTGACCGTGGTGTACAAAATGATTTTAATGACAGTGACAATTAAGTGATTTTAATCTTAAACACAGACTGGGTTCAGGGGCTATGTGTATGAGCTCAGTGTGTGACGTCACAAAATAAACTCACTGGCTTCAGCCAATCACGCTGTGGTATGCAAATGATTAGAGGATGATGTAGAAACCTTCAGCTACACAGCATGCACGCTACGCCAAGCTAGCTAGCATACAAGGCTAATATCAAGCACAATTAGTAGTATTAGTTTTTATGTAATTATGACAAGTTTGTCCACTGTTATATAAATTGTCGAGAATATTTTCAGAATGACTGGGCGGGTCATTCCATGGAGCTTCATCCAGTCAAAGATGTTCGGTATGGCACGCGCCACTCATTCCAGTAGTTCCTGGTCTGAAAAATGGTTCCTAAAAAGGTTGAAAAGAAAAAAAAGTTCAATGTTCCTGGATTCCAAAAAAGATTCCGGTTGTGGAAAGCCGTTAAAAGGTCCAGGATTCCTGAAAAAGTTCCCGTGGTGGAAACCTAGCAAGTTCCTGAAAAAGCTAGCTAGCTAACTTCTGAGAATATGATGCATATTTGCATATTCATGAATATTCATGGATTTTCAAATTCCTAATGAGCATAAAGGTGTAAAGATGTTATTATCAGCTTCCTGGGCAGAAAAACTACTCCAAAATCGATAAATATCGGGATATATAGCAGCATTTTTTCCCCCATAGTCCCATATTACCCATAAAGTCTCTCACTGTGCCAGGTTTTTATTTTAGCCTGTGCATTTTGTCTTCGTTTCATGGGACATATCTCTTACCAGTGTATTAATTATGACTAATAAATGTGTCAAATATATTAATAGCGGCCCTTATCTCTCTCACAGGCACCATAATAAGATTAGCAGCGTGCAGGGCAGCCGTCTCCGAAACCTCACCCACCTGGAGACCCTGGATCTGAGTAATAATGACATCATCGATGTGAGAGAACACTGCTTCCCCCGTGGCCTCCGTATCCGAGAGCTGTGAGTCAGTCGCCCAGTCTTTCTCTTTCTTTCTTTTTCTGTTTCTTTCTTTCCCCCACTCCGTGTTTGTCATTGCTTTTTTTTTTTCTTTTTTTTTTTTACTTATTTTCTTTCACTTCATATTTCATTTTCCTGACACCACAAAGCCGGAACATTCATCAGTCATTGACGTCTGACCTTCTGCTGCACTCGTCTGTTAAAGTTTTCAGTCATGCGGGAGTTTAATTAGTCGTCTAGTAATAGTTCAAATGTAAAAGTGAAAGACTTGATTTGTGGTTTAAATTTCCCTAAACCATTTTTGAAACATGTAGGTATAAGCAGCCCAAAATAACTTTTAAAAAAAGAATATCTTCCTATCTAAAAATTGCTCATTGATCAGCTGGGAATAACATAGCAAATAGACGTTTTCAACGTTTTCTCGTTTCTACAAGTTATAAAAGGCAAGTAATTCATAGACATTTTCAAAATGGGACTTAAGTATTTTAAACTTACATTTGTCCAAGGGTCATCTTGGTCTAATCATCTTGGCGCACAATGACTAGACGGAATTTTTCACTGGCGTCCCATCCATGGTGTATTCCCACCCGGTATTCCCGGGATAGTCTCCGGCTCCGCCCTTATCCTGACCAGGATAAAGCATATACTGCAGATTATACAGTCGTCTTATGTGTGGAATTTCAATTTGTTTTCCTCAGGTCGCTCAGCGGTAATAAAATTGTACACCTGGAGTTTGGTGCGTTCAGGAACCTGAACGACACTCTGCAGGTCCTGAGGCTCGGCAGGAACCGGCTCACCCAACTGCCTGTCAAGGGCCTGGAGCTTCCCAGACTAACGCAGCTGTGAGTACACACACACACAGACACACACACACACACACACACGCACACACGTTAGACGGAACATGACCTGAACTCACCTGCATATACATCAATCGATGTATGTATCATTGGGACTGTTTTTCACACCACACCTTTGATCCTGGATTATACTCAGATTTACACTGTGACTTGTTTGTGAATATTTCTGAGTGTTTAATTACACAGGGTGGAGAGACGCAGTTCTAAAAATACACAGTCGCAATGAAAGGTGTGGCGTCCAGACTGAAGAAAGTAGTTAGACAACAGATAATTACAGAGCATTAATTCAAGTGTTAATAATTATATTGATGTGTACACAAGTGTGTGTGTGCGCACACATGGACAATGGCTCATTTCATCCGATCAGCACTGCTCAGTACAGAAGGTTACTCCCCAGTAGTTCCTGGGCTGGAAAACTGTACTCTAGAGGATCTAAAAACGTTCTTGAAACCCTGACACAGGAACTGAAAACAACTCTGATTGCTTCAGGATCATTCCTGGGTTTTGGAAAAAAGTCTGGATTCTGGAAACTTCTGTAAATGTTTCTGGGTTCTATAATTTCTGAATAAGGTTCTCCAATGGAAACATGCCTGAGTTCCTGAAAATGTTGAAGTGAAAGTTCTCCTTTAGCTCAAAAATGTCCAGGCTTTCTGATAAGGTTCCTGTGGTACAAACATGTTCCTGAGTTTCTGTAGAAGTTCCTGTGTTTCGTAGAATTGTAGAAACATCAGTTAGTTCAGTTCAGTTAGTTCCTGAGTTCTTGAAAATGTTCCTGAATAAAGTTCCTCAAAACGTTTGTTTCTGAAGAAGTTTCTAGAAACGTTTCTGAGTTTCTTTAAAAAAGAAAATTTCTGAAAATGTTTCTATAGTGAAAATGCAGCTCGAGTTCCTGGGTTCATGAATGTTTTTCAGGCTACTCAAAAGAGTTGCTCTTAATGAAACATGCCTATTGTTTCTAGGTTCCTGAAAGTTCCTGTGTTTCTAAAAGGTTCCTGTGTGTCCAAAAAGGCTTCTACAGTAAAGTTCTTGAAAATAAGCATCTCAAAAAGGTTCCTGTGCTGGAAACATACTTAAATTTCCTTAGTTCATGAAAAACTTTGCTCAAGTGTCTGAATTCCTTAAGAAGTGTTAAGAAAATGGTTCTGGGTCCCTGAAAATGTTTTCTGCTTTTAGTCCTGACACCTGGTGAAAAAAAAGTGTGCCATTCATCTGAAGTGTGCACCCTCACCTCCGTCTCTCTCTCTCTCTCACTCTCACTCTCACTCTCACTCGACATGCTTTGTTCTTTGGGTTTGGGCACTACTGCATCTCTCACCTACTTGTAGTAACAAGGTGGAGATCACAAAGCCACCACCGGGATGTTTGTGTCTCGCTTTGCACTAAGGCACTACACCCACCATACCCCTCGCACCTGGGTGTTGTATCTGGTTCCACAAAGCCACAGCTGGTGGGTGGGTGGGTGTTTGAGGGATTGGTTGGTCCTAATGGAAGGACGACATGAGAAGGAGAATCACTCAGAGGATGAACATCTGCTAAAAGAATGTTAATTGGCTCCATATTACGGTCTGTTGTCCTTTTGTCATGTTGTGAATATTTGCACAGCTAATTTATATTTATACCACAGCACTGTGGAATTCTGATTGGTCAGGAGGTGATGATTCATTTCCTAGAACAGCAGCTCTGACAATAGCGCAGCTGCAAAGCAAATCAGAGGTTTATTTAATTGAATTGCACCGAATTAAATAGAATGAGCTCATACTTGTACGTTATTGTTTTACTTGCATGGGGACTTGTAAGCAGCGGATATGTATCGGATGCGCCGATTAAAACTTTAAAGCTTCATTATCTCTGCTAAGGAGATTATGTTTTCAATGCAGTCTGTCTGGCCGCAAGCAGGATTGCGCAAAATCTACCAAACCAATTTCCATGAAATTTGGTGGAAGTGTGTAGCGTCGGCCAAGGATGTACCCATTACATGTTGGAGTGGATCCGAATCATGAGGCGGCGCTACGCGAGGAGTTTCGCTTTCGCTAATGGTGCGAGATTAGGGCAGGCCAACGGACGGCAGTAAAATTCAATTGTGACAAAACATGGCCAATGTAGAAATACAATGGCTCCATTGCAAATACATCCAGATATATAATATGGTTGCGGTTGTAGATTTGCATATCACAGAAGAGTCAGCTGTTGTCCTTCTAGTTTACCATTTATGAAAGGAGTCTCCAGTGTCAGTGCTTTGTAAGATGGAAGTGATAAGTGAAACCTCACTCAAGTGATAAAAAGGAAAAACCATAAACACCACTAGAGGTTTTTTGTTAACCAGTGCACTATATATACACACACACACTATAATATCGATGGTTACACACCTTTAGAATTAATTGCATAACTAAATCTGTAATTTAATCTTTTATTTAGACAATACTCATTTAGATATAATTACAGGCTTCACCCTGTTCTCTGTGATCACATCATCCATGTGACTTTTTCGGCAGGGACCTGAGCAGGAACCGGCTGCGCTTGATCGAAGGCCTGACCTTTCAGGGTCTTTCCAACCTGGAGGTGTTGAAGCTCCAGAGGAACAACATCAGCAAACTCACTGATGGAGCGTTCTTCGGTCTGGCCCGCATGAGGACCCTGTGAGTCCACTATTTTTTTTCCCTTGATATATTTGATCGATTTAAAGGACTGTACTGACAAGCATTTAACCATTATACACTTATAAACATCACTCAGTCTATAGCCTGCATGACTGTTTGCACTTGAATATTTATAGTGACTGGGGAGAAATTTGCATACTAAGTAACTAAAGTTGGGACAGTTTTATGTACCGTTTTTTCTATGGTTAATTAGGGTAATTTCATGTCTGGGATTTAATTATAACGGGCCTGAATTGGGTGAAAGACAAAACACGGTCTTGGCTTAGTAGACTGAATCATCATTAAATCTGGGACACATTACTGGAGTTCAAACTCCCCGCCTTCAAGACGTTCACAAGCCAAGTGCAATTTGCGAAATTTCCCTTAATGCTGAATCATATTTAGAGCCATCCGTCTTCATTTCTGCGCTCTGACAGGTAAATTGCAGCCGGGTTAGTCGTTTAGCTGTAATAACCGAGCTCTGGCGTTTTCCTCCCGCAGCCATTTGGACTATAACAGTCTGAAAGAGGTGAACAGTGGCTCTCTGTATGGCCTCCAGTCTTTGCAACACCTCCATCTGTCCAACAACTCCATCTCAAGCTTCAACCCCGAGGGATGGCGCTTCTGCGAGAAGCTGCGAGAGCTGTGAGCTTTTTTCCCCTAATCTCTGTATTTTTCTCTGTGCCATATATACTGTGAAGGAAAATCTAATTAATACGAATTTGAAAGAACAGTTTTAAGAACAAGGATTTGTGTTCTTGCAGGCATTTGGGCCATAACAACTTGACGAAGCTGGCCGAGGGCAGTTTTGTTAAGTTAGCCAACTTACAGACTCTACAGTTGAGCCACAACTCCATCAGCTATATAGCAGAAGGCGCTTTCAGAGGTCTCGGCTACTTACGCTTACTGTAAGTATACACGTTATAGTCATTATACGATGATTTACGTACCACATATGTATCTAGTGTTGTGGATTTTAATTATATCGTACGCATTTGCATGTGTGTCTTATATGTTCCATAGATTTTAAGCTAGTTTTTAGTATTATTTTTGGGGTCAGGTGCTATCTCTTACCATGGCCATTGAAAATCTGCAACATCTAGGTTATGGAAAGTTGGTGGAAAAGAAACCCAGACCATGTGGACCAGCAACATGGATCCAATCAGTCAGGACAAGCAGCATCTCTATTCTATAGAGAATTCAGAAATTGCACTGCTGATCAGTTGTTCTAGTGTAAGAAATGCATGTTTTGGGGGCGTGGTTTTGGTGGACACATTGCACTTGTTTGGATTTTGGGTTAGGCTTCGATTTCATACAGACGTACGCTAACAACAGTCTGCTGATGCTGTGTAACCATTAAACAAGCGTACACTGGGCTTTAAGCTAGGCCCGTCATGTGGCCTGTCTAATGCTTTTTGTTTTCGTTTCTTAAGGTACTACATCTAGAATGACATCTATGGCTTGGAAAGCCATTATTTTGCATAGACGTGTTGGGAAAAGTTGCCATTTGTGTTTTTGTGAAAGCTCTTTTCTTCACTGTTCTTTCGTCTTTGTTGGCTTGTCGGTTCCCACCGGGCTTCCTGGGTGCATGGGGTCCCTGTGCCAGGCATCTGAGGAGAGCCAGGCACTTAAAAAAAAAAAAGAAAAAGAAAGAAAATTTGGTTAAAAAAACATTGGTGGCACACACACAAACTTTTGCTTCACTCTTTCGCTTACTAACTCATTCGTTCTTGTTCCTGCTCCCTTTCTCTCTCTCTCACTCACCTAAAGAATTAAGCCTTTGCATGAAGGCTTTCTCTCAATAGGGTGCCAGACCTTGGCCTTAACCCCCCTTTTACTTCTGATGGCTGAACCATGGGGGAAGGGGCTCCTCGTGTGGGAATGAGAGGGTCTCTGTTTGACCCCCACCCCTTCATTATTCTCGTCCTTTTCTTCTATCCATTCTTCCCATCCGTCTCGCTTCATTGCTCTCTCATCCCGCGGCCTGTCCTCCTGTTTGATGTGCTAATCTTTCTACCTCTGTGTGTCTCCGCGGATAGTTTTCTGTGGGGTTATGTGCGCTTTGCTGCTCCGCCTGCTCAGCCATCCTGGTTGTGCTCTCTTGCGTTTTTCTTTTTCTTTCCTTCTCTCTTTTTCTCTCTGCATTGTTTGACAAGACAGTTCTAATCTAATCATGGCTTTAGTGTGTGGCACTGAAAGGGAGCAGGGCAAGCTTTAATTGGTACGCGTCGGGTGAGAGAGGAAGAAGCGGAGGGGGGACCGGAGGCCCTGGGCACCACCATTAACGACCCACCACTCATTTAGGACCAGCCAGCCAGAAAGAAAAGGAAACTGGCAGCCAAGGCAGAGTGAAAGAGAGAGAGAAAAAGAGAACGAGAGCCAAGGTGGAGTGAAAGGGGGAGCTGTCAAATTGCAATGGAAGTTTGGAGGAGTGGGTTTGAAAGAGGGTCTTTGAGTGGTGCACATACACAAAGCCAGTCTCTAAGGGAATATTTTTTCACCGGCATTTGTTCCACTTTTTTTTTTTTAAAGTACTTAAAGATGAAGTTTGAATGAAGAGTAAGAGGTGTGAGTTCCGATACCAAGTGATCGCTGGAGCAGTGTCGCAATCAGACGAGGGAACATGTAGCCCGACGCAGGCGCGGTTGTGGCTTGCCCACTCTGTCTGGCGTGAACCTGCCAACGGCTTCATGGTGCTGAAAGATTCTGAGGCCTGGGTGTTTGTGTTTGTGTCAGTAGCATTCAGCTGTCATGCATTATGCATGCGTTAGCCTGTGCATGGCTGTTTTCCGCAGCCTCATGCTTCACAAAGGAAAGAATGCCTTTGGCTGGTGCAGAGAGACAGAAAGAGAGAGAGAGAGAAACAGACTGAAAGAGCTGGGGGGTGGGGGTAAAGAGAGAAAGATGGAGGGAGAGAGCTCTTCAGACCAGGTGTGTGTCTGGGAGTGTGTGCGCAACCTGTGACACTCAATCATATGCCTGCCAAGAGTATTGAGACAGGGCCAAGACTACTTTACTCCATCTCACTTCACACTCTCTTTCTGTCTATAGGGAGCTTGACCACAATGACATTTCTGGAACAATCGAGGACACCAGCGGTGCCTTTGCAGGCCTGAAGAAACTCCGGAACATGTGAGTCTTTTCTTTTCTTTTCTGCTCTCGCCTCTCTCATTGCCTCTGTCCGTCCATTCCTCATCTCTCCCAGTAACTCAAACACGGACTGAAGTTAGACTTGGAGGTACCGTTCTCCACCACCTAAAGCACCAGTAAAATGCAACTGTGTTTTTTCTGTTGATCACAGTTCCAGTGCCAAAGGTTCCTGTTTGACATGGGTAGCAACAGGGCCTAATGTTATTTGCTGCAGCCAATTTGCACTGGATGGCCAGTCGGCTAATTAGACAAGGCAACAATATGATATCCAAGCAATTGTTCCGTGTTGAGTTTATAGTTCCTGCATCTTTCAGGTTGATGCAAAATCAACCAGAACATCCCCAGTTCAGTTGGCTCAAATTTAGACAGGTTCTTGTTTTGAATGTGCTGAGTTTCTGGGATCTCTTCAATCCCTGGATCATAACATTGGAATCTGAGAGGCACCTGAAGATTATTAGTTTGGCTTAACCGCTTTAGGACCTGAGAATGTGCTGGGCTTGTACGGATTTTCTGGTGGTGAATTGGGGACCTATGGGCCTTTGTCCACTTTCCAAAATACCACAGCTTTGGGTACCAAGACATTGTTTTTCCATTGGTCAAGCGCCAAAGATTTTAGTTCAAGACCAGTACCCATGGTATTTTGATAAACACTCTGTCAGAGAGGTGTAGCATGAGTAACTCGAGCTGGTTGACCAAACCATACAAGGGAAGAATGTGATATCCAAGCACTTTTTCTTTCTGGACTCAAGGTCACGTGCCATACGGATGCTGCAGAAGTTAAACCTCAAGTTCTTCTGGATAACGTTTTTGGCCAACTCTTCTCTTCTTTTCATTGCACAGGGGAAACATGCCTTAAGATCTTACAGAAGCTACTGTGATCTCTCCATGGTTTGGATGAGAATGTGGCGAGATACTAAGAGTGGAATCAGTGGGACAGTATTGGAGGGACTTCTAAGAAGGCTTACTGTGGTGAATTGTGCAAGCTCCTCTTGGTCTCCTAGTCAGGCCCTGCAGTTGTCAATTAATCCTGAGGGTGTGAAATGAGAGGGTGAAGGGGCATCTGGCCTCATCAAACACCATGTTTGCCCCCTGCCCTGCTCTTTCATCCTAGTGATGCCCAGCCCTGGCAAAATCCCACTTCAGTCACTAGTTCCTGCTGGAGAGGCCGTTGAGCCGGCCTGGGAACGAGAGAGAGGTGACCGAACATAACATCAAAGGGCCTTCCGCTTGCTTTGTGCCTGTGGATGTTCCCATAGAGTGAAGCGGATGAGAGACGGGTGTGTAGCTTTATCAACCCAGTGGATTCTTTGCTGTCGCTTTGTTCCTGTCATTCTTACTTGCACATTCATGTGTCTGAGAAAATACCCACCATCCCTTTCTATCCTTTCACTCTTCCATGGCGTTAATTCATCTCCCTTTGGACAGATTACGTTTTTAATCCCGTTTATTACGTGTGGATCGCCTGAGGTTTAGATGCAGAGTAACTCTGCTTTCATAACATGCTAATGAATAGACAGAAAAGTCCAATTAAATTTAATTGTTTCCTTCGGTTATTTTTTTTCCCTGTGTTCCGCAGATTATGCCATATCTTTTCCAGGCTATGCAAACATGAATTTTTACTAGCCGCTAAATACCCATATAGAGCAAATCAAAGATGCTAAAGTAGCCAAGAACAAATGAAAGCTTATTAGCATGGTCGTCACCTTAGTCTACTAGAGCTCATTAATTTTGTTTGTAGTTTTTACATACCGTGGCATTTCAAGCAGCAAACTGGAAGCAGGCTGGAGGAAATTCAGGGCTCCTAGCGGAGTTAAAGCTCAGTGAGATTTAGGGAAAGGCCACAGCAGAGCTAACGCCATAGCAAAGCTAAAGCTCTGTATGGAAGCCAATGTAAGGTCAGTATGGAGATTAAGGATGAGGCCGGGGGAAAAGTAAAGCTCAATGTGGAAGTTCAGATTTAGAGTGTAATGACTAAAGATCAGCATAGTTCAGGATAAGGCAGAAGCACAGTGTAGAAGTTTAGGATGAGGCCAGAAGAGCATCTGGGTGGCTGCCGTCGTGATTAGTGGCCAAAGCAGATGAGAGATGATGATGTCTTTCTCTGTCAGGAGCTGACAGATCCTGTCTCTCTGTTACATGTACTGGCATAGATCATACACACACACGCTCTGCTGACAGACATTACAGAGTGACTTGGTCTCAGTGTGGAGGTAAGGATTCCAAGTAAGGATTGTACTGCTTGCATAGCCAGGATTCAAACAATAGCATCCAACTTGCCAATACCACAAATGTATACAATGAGCCAAGATTTTGGAAGCATGACCACCAGTTAGCCTCAAACTACTTAGCACTTTCTCAGTGATTCTTGTAGGGAATTGTTCTACTGCACATTCAAACACAAGAACTGGAATAAAGGGGAACTTGGTGTTTTAGTTCTGTTGGTCCAACTGGGGTCGATGCAACTGGAGAGTTTTCAGCGTTTGAGCGTTTCAGAGTTTGTCAAATTGGTGGTTAACCAACCTATTGCAACAAAACAACTGACAGAGGCCTGCTGACAATGGCTATTAAATTTCATCTGCCGTAAGATAACAAAAATCTGCCCCACGCACAAGTCAGTGTTGATTTCAACCAACTGCCGAAGAACATAAAATGAAATAGAAACCAGTCAGCAATGAGCAAGTACCAGCAAATTCCTGGGGGTCCTAAAACCTTATATCAAGAATGAATGGGATTAGCCTCCTGGAAGGCAGCAAGCAGCTTGTTTAGCATTTGATAGCCAGGCCATGACAAGGCCGCTTATTAATCTGTAAGCTTCCGACTTGTTCTCTCACTGAAGCCTCTTTTCATGAGTTTGCTCCTGCCCTGTCATCACTGCTACATTCTAATAAAGATAAAAGTGAGCTTTGAAGGGCAGTGTGGGAACCCCAAGCTCTCATCCTCTTCCTAATCTCTACACAGTTTGAATTTCCAATACCCCAATGTCTTTCAGATTAAACCCCACTAATTATGCTCTCTCTCTCTCTCTCTACCTCATACTCTTTCATTTATTAAACCTTTCCCCATATTCTCCTTGTCCCATCCTTCTCCCATCTCTTGGAAACGCAGGACACTGTTCAAAAACAGGATCAAGTCGGTGGCCAAGAAAGCCTTCTCAGGCCTGGAAGCCCTCGAGCACCTGTGAGTATCCCAGAATGCATTGCAACCACTGGCGCACTCTGCCAAAAACAGATGCTTGAGAGGGCTGCTAGCAATTTAATAGCGTCTTTGTAAAAGGAGAAGAGCGAGGCTGCATGTTTTTTTTGTTTTGTTTTGTTTTGGGGTTGTTTTTTTTCACGCATCCAGCTGCTCGGAGTATCACTCTAGCCAGCTTCAGCCTTTTTTCCCTTTGCAAGATGAACATTTTGTCAAAGAAATGGAATTTAGTCTTGGAGAAGCAGCTTGAGGGTACAGACTTCGTGAAATACACTGGCCTCTTTCTGCCTAGACTAAAGTAAACTTTTATACAAATACAAGCTGGCATACATATGTGTACGAGACAGAGAGAATGTGTGTATACTGTGTGTACATTGGGGACGCTCCAAAACCATCTCTGTCGCGTCTGAACAGAAACCTGGGCGGAAATGCCATCCTCTCCATTCTACCAGACGCCTTCAACAATATGAAGAACCTCCGCACTCTGTGAGTCCCAGACATATTCAAAATATAAGGGCACACGTACTCACATGCTTTTGACTCATTAAATTAGTTGTACATGTATTTTTCAAACTCTAACTTCAGTTACTGTTTAAATAGAGGCAAAGCTCTGTATTAATTCTCTCTCTCAGTCTCACAAAAATCTCTCTTTGTGTCTCCAGCGAGATCTCGAGCGATAGTTTCCTGTGCGATTGCCAGCTGCGCTGGTTTCCTGAGTGGGTGGTGGCGCGAGGGCTACAGGCCGGCATCCACGCCACGTGCGCACACCCCGAGAGCCTGAAGGGCACCAGCATCTTCCAGGCTCCTGCACAGAGCTTCGTTTGTGGTGTGTATCATTACGCATTCTGTTATATTACATACTCCGGTCCTGATGGACTTAATTGCTTGGATTAGGTGTGTTAGGTTTGGGTTGGGACCAGTCTCTACAAGAGATTTTGATCTGACACGATTTGACATTCATGGAAATATAGGACTGATTGTTAAGAATATAGCCTGTGTATTTAAAAAAGGGGTAAGGCTCATGTTTACACCCAGTAACGCAACGTTTTAGTCAAAAGTTGTTACTTAAAATTCATTTTACTTCAAATGGACACGAGTCTGTTTTTCGAACACAGAAATCCTTGTATGACTTTGGAATCTTTCTACATTTCCAGGTTGTGTGCCACTTATTTCTTTTCCTTCTGTATTAATAATTGGCTCCTTAGAATATTACACGTGAAAAATAATTGAAACTTGTACAAAAATGCCATAAAAATGATTGTGGACCATACAGACATAGGATGTTTAAGACCATGAAACCTTTGAACTCCAACCATATATTCCCCTGTCTTCCCATGGGAAACTGGTATAAGAACAAAAGAAATTTGCACGTAACCATGTGATAGGCTCTCATATTTAATAACAGTAACACTTACCATGAGTTGAGTTTTGCATCACTTTTTTTCCCCATAAACAACGATGGCTAAAAACTGCAAATACGATTTGTGTAATTCAATTTCCATGACAAGTCAGATTTTCATACAGGTTCATAACTGTGCATTTGTGCGTATTTTCCCCCAATAGACGATCTGCCCAAACCTCAGATCACGGTTCACCCCACGCCCACAGCTGGCGTGTTAGGGAAAGACGTGCATTTGACGTGCATGGCGGTAAGCAGCAGCAGCTCGCCCATGACCTTCACATGGCGCAAAGACCAGGAGCCACTGCTCCATGCCCACGTGGAGAACTTTGCCCACTCCACCTCCAGAGACGGATCAGGGATCATGGAGTACACAACCGTCCTCCATCTGCGCAACGTCGAGTTCAAGGACGAGGGCCGCTACCAGTGCGTCATCTCCAATCACTTCGGCTCCACCTACTCCAGCAAGGCGCGTCTCAGCATCAGCGGTAGGTTTTATTGTTACACTTTTAAAGTCCGCATCGATCTACATGACGATACGCTTTACCCGTTTTTAAAAAAATAAAATAAATTTCTTAGTTGACATTGACATTACTCTTTACATGCTGGCAAAGTTACTAGCTCATTTACATCTGTGATGTCTGGGAGAGTAAAAATGGACAAAATAAAAGCTAATGTGATACTGTACAACTCAAACACAAGAAGCATGAACTCTAAACCAAGAACTGGCCCAAACATCAGCCACCAGATTAATGAACAGTTTCCCGAAACCATACAACTGGAACCTTTTCTCCTGGACGGGTGGCCAAAACAAGCACAGTTCCAGTTTTCTGGTGCTGTAGGTTCCTGTAGTTATGGGGTGGATAAAGGCCCAAACTGAAACAAAACAAACGGTCATGTTTTTTTAATGGAGCAGCGTGTTACCACATGTTGCCGTTTCAGATCACTTCATCCTGAGACCATTTAGGTTTGGGGCTTATTTGCTAAATTAAGGAGCAGACTTACTCAGCTTCAGGACAGAAATGTGATTAGTGGCCCTCCTTTCTCCCTCCCTCTTTCCTGACCACTCTGTGCAAGCACATTTGGAACAAATTGATTTAGCGCCGATTCTGTGCAGACAGTGACTCTATTACACAGCCTATCAGCCAGTCCGGCAGATGCAAATTGATTGTATTTGGAGATTTTATTCTATTTATTGTTTTATTTCATGGTTTCACGTCTAACCCATTTCCCAAATCCAACTGAATTAGTTGGTATTTCATGCAAGAATAAACTTGACCAGGACTAATTCGCTGCTTTTTCCCACACACAGTTCTGCCTTCCTTTGTGAAGACCCCACGTGACCTGACCATCCGGGCTGGCGCGAAGGCTCGTCTGGAGTGTGCGGCGAAAGGTTATCCGGCTCCGCAGGTTGCTTGGCAGAAAGACGGGGGCACCGATTTCCCAGCAGCCCGTGAGCGGCGCATGGAGGTGATGCCCGACGATGACGTCTTCTTCATAATGGACGTGAAGCCAGAAGACATGGGCGTGTACAGCTGCACGGCCAAAAACACAGCGGGCATGATCTCCGCCAACGTCACGCTCACCGTGCTGGGTAAGAGTCGGGTTGATTCTCAACACTGAGAGTCCTGTTGGTTTTTGTTGAAAGACTGAGAGAAAGTCCTGTTGGGTTTAGTTTATACACTCAGAAAGAAAGTCATTTTTGGTTTCTAAAGCTGCTGGGATTTGGCAAACCCCAGATCTATTCCACTGCATGAAAGAATGTTTTCAGTTTTGGTCTGGCTGGTGCAGCTGTGGCCTTGTTTTTGGGGTCAGAGGTGAAAGGGCAGAGAGGAGGTCACAGAGAGGCTGGGGGACAGGACAGAGGGCTTAAGCAGTGGGATACGAGAGCTTTTCTCAGGCCTGAGTTCAGCTGTTGAATACCGCTGCAGGGACAGTCTCAGATTCCACAGTAACAGAGCGGATGTTAGACACACAAACTTATCACCACCTTACACAACTACCTGCAGGAAACACAGGCTACACTCAGACACGAAGCCAAATCAGATACTACGCTTGGTTGATTTGTGTTTAATCTTTTCTTTGGAAACTAATCACATGGCACTGGATCTTTTTTTTTTGTGCTCCAAATATAAACCACTACTGTATATCTATTTAGCAACCAATCTCGCAAGCTAGCTTGTTGGGGTTTCTCCATCATTTGGCACAAAATAAACAATGCTGCAGATTGCAGGCACAAGGTGTCGACGTCTTTCCAAGCCAGAAAGTTTACCAGGAATCCAGATCTTTTAGTACGTTCCCACTCATGGAACCAGGGCCAATTTTAGTTCATGGGTTGTAGTTCTAGGAAACGGTTTACTCTCTTCACCAAGGAACTTTTTCTCCAGACCAGGAACTGTCGAATTTAAGCGTGGCTAACTGAAAGTTGTTTATTGGTCAGACATAGCGAACAAGTGACAACTGAAGCTGGTTTTTCTATGTTCTAGGTGGTGTAGCTCTTTAATATTTTGTGCTTAGTGTGTCTTCTATTATTTCCATGCCTTTTTTTTTATTTTGATGAAATGAAGATATAAGTGTAATAGAGGTTTATGACCATCTTTCTTAATTCCTTTCAAATTCGTGTTTAATTTGTGAATGGAAATCTCACCCCTGTCTCCCTGTGCCCCTCTCAGAAATGCCCCATCTGCTGCAGGGGATGGCGGACCGTCGGGTGGTGTTGGGCGAGGCGGTGGCGCTGCAGTGCAAAGCCATGGGTAGCCCCCCTCCGCGTATCACGTGGCTGCGTAGTGGCGAGCCGCTGCAGCCCAGCGAGCGCCACCACTTCACCCACGCTAACCAGCTTCTGGTGATCAGCACCACCACACTGGAGGACACCGGTCGCTACACTTGTGTCATGTCCAACCCTCTGGGCACCGAGCGGGCCCAGTGCAGCCTGACGGTGATCCAGCGTCCCATGGACAACTGCAATGGGAACAACTATGGGGCGGTCACCGTCGGCATTGTCGTGATCGCCGTGGTGACGAGCATCGTGGCGACCTCTTTGGTGTGGGTGTGCATCATCTACCAGACGAGGAAGAAGAGCGAGGAGTGCAGCGTCAACACGGGTGTGTGGCAGAACACTGCTCGGGATTTAAATACTCTGAGGTGTGAAAACGCTAAAGTTGTTCCTTGTCGTTTCCTCCAGATGAGACCATCGTCCCTCCTGACGTCCCGAGCTACCTGTCCTCGCAGGGGACACTGTCTGAGAGGCAGGACGTGTGCATAAGAGTAGAGTCCAGCGGAGGATCTCAGCCACTTGGCCACACACACAGCAATGGTAAGCCTTCTTTACTGGAGTTTAAGTGGAGGTTTCAGTAGTGCCACATCACACTGGCTAGAGGTTTAATTTATGGTCTTCTTGGCTCTGATAAATTAGTTTTACCTAACATTTTAAGGTTTGACTACATTACAGCTGGTTCTCCAGGTTCAAAACCAGCCCAAATACATTAATACATAAAACATAAATTAAATGTTATCTTGCGGTCAGAACATGTTCTCATCACTTCCTTCCTTCACGTTTCAGGAGGTTTTGATGTTCCCGTCCTGTGTACCGACTGCATGGAAAACAGTAGCAGTTACTCCAGGCCATCAGACTACCTCTGTCATGGCATTACGCCTCCCTCAGGCATGGAGTACCAGCAGATGCAGCCTCCATCGACCTTCACCAGCCATAGGACGGGTGAGGGGCACTGCAACGGCACGCCGAGCGGAGGCAGGAGGGAGGCTTCGCCGACGTTGCACAAGACACACGGCGATGGGAAAGGTGAGGGCGAGAAAACGAGCGGTGGAGCTTCATTGCTCAATATCCACGTGTCATACTTTTACTGAGTTCGATTCATTGTGTTCCGCCCACGGCTCGTAAATCAAGCGAAATGCTCGGCGTCCATCATCGCCCGATGAAGGAACCCTCTGTCCTGTCTTCAGATGGGTGGAATGATTTAGCTTGGCTTGGTTTTATTAACACTGTGAGTGTACGCAGCACATTCCATGGCCTCGGGGCAGAATGAGGGAACAGGCGAGAGTCTAAAAGACAGAATCAGTTTACTGAAATTTAAATAGTCTATTTTAATAGGTGCAGAAGTGTTTTATATCGTAGTAGTGTAATATGTTAACATTTTAGCACTGTAGGAGCAAATTCGAGTGTTCTATCTAACAGTCACTGAAGTCTGATAGCTAGGAATATGCTAAAACATTAAATACAAGCTAAATTCGCTGATCTGAGAGCTGCAATAATGGGAATCTCGTTACAGTTAAACGCTTGAAATAAATCCCTCAGCCACTAGAACAGAACCGAACACAGCAATGGTAAGAGGAAGAATCAAGATCGTTGATGTACAAACCTACAATATTATAAAACGATCATAATAGTGCATGCTTGCTAGGTTAGCTTTAGCTGGCTAGGTTGCTTTCTTCCAAAGGGAAAGACATTCTTGCGTAAATGAAGCCATCTGATAATTATCGGTTATACAGTGTGTTACAATGTAGTATGGAATGTATTGTGTGCGCAAAACCAACCTCATGAAGCGATCCTGGATTTAGATTCCCTGGAGCTTTAAACTCCAGAATGAACGGGTTACTGCTTTGTGACAATATTGTTTAAACAGGCTATAAAAATTCAACTCGCCTGCTGTTTTTTAATTTCCGTTTCAGGACCTGTGGCCAGCAGGACAGGAACGCCATCTCCGAGCGAGAGCCGCCACCGGCCGGTAAAGCCGACCTCCGTCTCCTCCACCTGCACGGACGCCGAGCTCACAAAGACTCTATTACCCAATGGACACACAAACTCGAGTGAGACCGCCCCCCTCAGGCGGGCTAGTGACTAGCGCTTGGCGGAATACCAAGCGAAGACTCTCGTATTGCTATTTTTGTATCCTGTTTGCACTGTGAACTGCTACCTCACGCCGAGGGCCGCACGTGGAGCTCGTCCCGCGTCCGATCGCGGAGTCTAGGCGTCCGGGTTTGAAGGCGAAGCTTGAACGGGGGGCCGTTCGTGTCCCAGTCCGAGCGTTACACCTGTACATAGTGTTTAAATCCTCCTCAGGGAGGCATCGTGCACCGCTGCAAAAAAAAAAAAAAATAATAATAATAATGTGACTTGCATTTGAAGCATGTTAATGTAGGGAATATTGTATGATACAACAGAGTGCTATAATGTTGGACTTTAAATTGTACATAAGAGTTTTCTTATATATCTATATCTATATTATTATTATATAACTTTTACAGAAGAGTATTTGAATCTATTCTGTGCATGGTCCGATCAGAGTGATGCTATTTTTCCTCTCTTTTTATAAACCTCCCAGCCCTGGTGCCTTACAGCATGAACAAAGAATCTGTCGTCTGTCTCTCGGGACGAGACTCTTCTCTTTCGTGAAATGGAACTGTTTTCCTGCGCTTGAAATCGAGATAAACACTATAATCTCCAGCTACGGCCTTACGATAGGGTTGCTGGTCTTGAATAAAAGAAACTCTTTATGCCCAGTATGGTAGAATAACATCCAGGGTGGGTGAAGAAAAACACAAGTCAGCACTTTCGCTAGTAATAATATGAGATTTAACACCATTCTCAATATTTAAATGTGTAGGAAGGTTGAAAGTTTCACACTATGTTTCACTAGAATAAATACTGAACTCAAACTGAAATGCTTAAGCAGCTTATTTCACAATTCCACATTTGAGAGCTACTAACTGTGGAGGTTAAAACTGTGATTTTACTTCTTTTGTAGAGCCTTAAAAAAACTGGGAGGAAAAAAAAAAAAGATTCAGCTCTTCCGTTTGCTAAAGTTACCAAATGCTAGTAGTTAGCCAGTGGTATGTATAAACTGGATCGTTCTGGTTTATTTGTTAATCGAGTACATTTTATAACACCTTTGAAGGAAGAAATATGACTGTGGACACCTCTGAAGAAAATGTATGCTAACAACAAATCATTGTTAGAAATTTCTTAGCGCATGACAAAAGGGAGAAAGATAAACTTTACTTAGACAAGAAAAGTGCATCATTACCTGCGTTAGCTGGCGTTCGGGAGCTTTTTCAAGGTCTACACACAGGGAACGGCCAGTATCTTCGGTAAACACCATTAGATCATGCTGCGTCAACGTTACTAAACGCCTCATTAACTAGCGCTAACTCTAGCCTCTTTAAACCAAATAATAGGTACTAAGCAAATAGCTCAAATCTGTGAGGCATTTTAAGCCTGTCCATTTTTTTTCCACAGAAACCAAACTAATTTTTTTTTCCCTGTAAGAGTTAGCTAGATATGTTACAGCAATTCTGTTACTCAAGTGGTTTACAAAGCTAGATTTCAGCTAACTCCGAATGACGAGAAAAGATCTTCGCTTCATATTCTTCTCAGAAATACGACAGGGTTTTACCAGCTAATTTCCATAGCTCGTGCGGCGTAGCCGGCTTCTTCACCTTCCTTGCGGATTAATTTATTGAAATGAACTCAAACGGCTGTACATTTGCAATGCTGAAAAGGTTGACGTCTATTAAAATCACATTCTTGCTCTTTAAACTTTGTTGTCTGAATTTCATTGTTCATCTAATTACAGAATAGGTTTAGATATTTTTAATATAACATATTTAATGACAATGTGGGTGCAGAGATTTATAGACTCCGTGTAAGAAATGAAACAGCTGGGGAGAGTGGCGTTATAGGAACATCATCAACAACAAGGTGGCGTGACGAAGCGGAGTTACTGTTCAGTTGATTATTTTCCAGTAACGCCACATCCCGCAGCGGTTAAAGAAAGGTTCTATGTACTTTTTATATCTAATAATAGTAACGTTTTATGCTGTGGAATGTCTGCAAATCGAGTTGATGTCATCAATTACAGCAGCTGTAAACGGTCATCCCCTCACCAGCCTCTTTTTTTCTCTCTCTCTCTCAGGGTTAATAAGACAAAAACACAGCATTTTACCAAGAAACTGCTAAAAAGTGTTAAGTCCTATAGTTGTGGAAGAGGATTAGGGTCATAATTCTGAGACTTTTTCCTCATAAATCTGACTTTTTTTTCTAAGAATTTTTTTCTCACAGATCTGACTTTTTCCTCAGATTTCACAATTTTGTTCCTCAGAATTCTGATTTTTTTTCCCCCAGAATTCTCTTTTTCCTCAGATTTCTCACTTTTGTTCCTCAGAATTCTGACTTTTTCCTCATAATTCTGACTTTTTTCCTCAGAATTCTGACTTTTTTTCTCAGAATTTTTTTCTCACAGATCTGACTTTTTCCTCAGATTTTACAATTTTGTTCCTCAGAATTCTGAAATTTTTTTTCCCCAGAATTCTGTCTTTTTCCTCATAATTCTGACTTTGTTCCTCAGAATTCTGACTTTTTTTTCTCAGAATCTTTTTCTCACAGTTCTGTCTTTTTCCTCAGATTTCTCACTTTTGTTCCTCAGAATTCTGACTTTTTTTTCCTCAGAATTCAGAATTTCTCACAGTTCTGACTTTTCCCTCCAAATTCTCATTTTTTTTTCAGAATTCTTTGAAATTAATTTCACGTGGTCCTAATCCTCTTCCGTACATAGTGGAAAACTTACATAGTGGAAAAAACAAACAAACAAAAAAAACCCACTGTAGCTCTGGCGATTGCAAAGTGCTGAACCTGGAAACTCTTTCCAAAAACGCAAATTAAATATGTCCTTAACAGAAAACTTGTCTATGCAAGTTGTTACTATAGAAACAATAACGTATTAGAATGAGCGCATTAATATAACTAGCTGAACTGCTGTTATTGAAAATTTAACACCTTCTGACCAATCAGAAACAAGAATTCAGCAGCGATGTGGTACAACGCAGCATACTGTATTAAACATTTGGCTATTGTTAGAACTATATAATACAAAAATATAGCCTCAGAAAGAGTGCAGTTATATAACCAGTTTCATAAACAACAGTTCAACACGAAATTAATATCCAGTAAGTGACATTTCAGTCACAATATGGCCAAATGTTAGGGTTAGCATAAATAGATTGCAAAGAAGCTACACTCGCTTTGTAGCAAGTCGGCTAGCTGGTTAGCTAGCTCACATTGATTTGTACGGTCCCGTTAAAGGCGCTTCCGATGAAACTGGGGTCCCTTCTTCCTTTTCTGAGGAACTTACATGGTTTAAGCAAAAAATTATATTCATGACACATAACACTATTGTAGTAACTGTTTCAAACCAGGAAGTGGAATTTTATGTGGCGAACACAGAGTGATAGCCACGGTGAAATGCAGACTTCAGGTGACATTTTAGTAGTAATTTATATAAATAAGACTCTGACAACCAATTTGAACACCATTACCAATTATTATACAACGTTTTGTGATCACTAGCCAGAGACACGTGACCGTGCAAGGCAGCGAAAGCTCAGAAGTTAAGATGTCCACGTGACTACAAGGACATATCAAGGTTCTCAAGCCTGAACTGTTCAGGTCGATGTTCGGGTTGATTTCTGCAAAGTCGTTGAGCTCTTACATGAGCAAACATTAAACATGATCTTAGTTCCGTTGCAATGAGAACATTTGCTCTCTATCAGGATTTTACATTAGTCAATGTTTAAACTGAACTAATGTGCATGTAGATACAGTTCAGTAATGTTTTGTTTGCTAGCAAGGGCTATGATCAAACAAGTAATGGCACTAAAGTCTGCTTGGCTGTTGATAATTCACGTCAGCAAATGTTTGCATTATTATCAGTTTTTCCTATTTATTTTGCATGCTCGAGTTGTCACACTTACCATGTTTTGACAGTTTTCACATGAGGAAACGCATAACACCGCTCATTAGTTCAGATGGAGGAAAACAATCCATAGCTTTCAGGATTGGAGAGGGTAAAAATATAACATTTCATATTGCAACATGACTCCCATGGCTTGCTTTGATTACCGACATTCACACCTGTGGACTCACCTGTCAGTTTCTCTTCTTGGTGTCCCATTCGTCTTCTTGTGCCTCATAAAGATATCAAAATGCCCTCGAGCTGCAGTGTGCTAGCCATATTTTTTACTGATACTGTCATAAATCACTCCTGGAAAACCACTCGTCTTTATGTTCACTGCTAATAAGCAAACGAGCATGTCTAGACCCAAGACTTGGACTCAGCTGTTGAGTGAGTACCTGCCAGACCATTCTCGCTATTCCGAAATGTGTCCCGAATTATGGTTATTGTCTGCTATAGGTGCCCTAAGCCATACTTTACAGGCTAGTTTGTTTTCCAGTTGACAACTGATTTATTTTATGAGAGGTTGAGTTCAACAAAGTGCGTTCAATCGACAAACTGGAGGTTTTGTTATTAGCTCTGGTCTAAATGCTAAATGACTGTCCAATTAGTGCTCTTATTAGTATGTCGATCATTTTATAACATGGACCTGATGCTTAAACAAATATCTTCATACTCAACTTTTCATACGGTCCCCAGAAGTCAGGTTTAAGATGTCGCCGATGTTATATTTAAATAACTGTGTGATGAAATCAAGCATGGATGAAGAATGATGTTTTGGCTCGAGAAGCTTTGAGAAATGGGTTCAAGGTGAATTACTCTAGAAATGAGTATAAGTGAGATGAAAAATGTTTGTTAAATTTTATTGGAAAGACATTTTTCATTTATTTTAGAGCTGATACTAGCGTTGTCTAATATCAAATGCAAGGCAAATCTCAGCTTATAGTCACTTATAGACTTACAGTAAGTGCTTCACCAAACAAGTGCACTTACTTTTAATAAAGCGCTCGTTTTGAGCGCCGTTACGTTTTCTGTCTCAGGGTAGGCAATAAACATGTAAATCATAATAAACATGTAAATATCAAGATTTAGGAATCGGATAGAATACTACTTTTTATTTAATTGTTAATAGTAGGTAATGTAATAAACATGACCAAAAAACATTTGGCAGTCTATTTTCTCTGCTCTCAGGCTTTGCATTCGAATGGTGTTTGAAGCCAGGAAACACCAACTGCTCTCGACAGCCGGCGAAGTCACATTTACAACTGGGAAACTTTCTTTTGGATGATGATTTGGATTGACAGCATTGGTGTGAAATTTCACAGAGAGTGGTAGAACTTGAAGGACAAAGATCACAGAGTTGGTTTACAATCCAAATTCAAATCCAAAACACGTTTGCCTAAGAACTACAAATCTGCACGCTGTTCAGTATACAATGTACCGTTTTAAGCGGTCTTTCATTTTGCAATCATGTTTAAAAGCACAGTTTGCTGATGATATCCCATGATGCACTGGGAGATGCTGGAATCTGAACAGTGTAGCCTACTGTCTGGACAGAATAAATCATTTCGCACATGTGAATGAGATCAGTCAACTGGATCAGGTACAGTTGTAGTGCAAACATATCATACATAAACAAACAAAAAAAAAATCACAAACATGAATATCTTCCCTATAAAACTCTTTTTATAACTCTTAATATGTACGGCACCAGCACACACCCAGGCCAAATATGATTATGGTGGCAGCGCTGTCTGAAAAATAACCACGCTGTAAAATACCTGGAACTTGGGTAGTTCAAATCAATATGCTGTTCAGTGAAAGTCAGCAATGCAAATTCCAGGGTACCATGATCCTCAAGTCCTCAAGTGCCAGGTTCACCAGCAAGACCTTTAATCTCGTAGGATTGCTTCTTCAGGTTTAAGATCAGATTAACGGGTCATTTTCTTTCCCCAACATCGAGGTCAAAAGTCCTTCAGGAGCATTCGGCGCACTTTCTCGTAAGCACCGAGGAAGATGAAACCACCCACGCTGATGAAGGTCATCCTGGGGATGCTACCGGCGAAGAGCCTGTGGAGGAGTTGAAAAGGAAAGATGAAAGACCAGGCCATGATACAATTACATCTTCATCAAGAGGTCAAGTAGTGTGAAACTAATCATTCATTCATTATTTACTCTTCTGTAACTACTTTATTCTGGTCAGGCTCGGGGTGGATCTGGAGCCTGCAGGAACGCTGCGCATGAGGTGGGTCGACACCCAGTCAACCTTAGGACACCCTGCACACACGCACACATTCATACCTAGGGGCAATTTAGAATCGCCAGTGCATCTACCAGTACGCTTTTGGGAGGAAGGAGGGACCCCAGGAACCCAGAAGAAACTCCAAAACTCCAAACAGATAGTGACCCGAGGTCAAGATCGAACTGACGACCCTGTGGCTTTGAGGCATCAACGTAAATCATTTAAAAGGTAAAAAAAATTGCAAGAACCAGTCAGTTACTCATTTCTTGTCCATGATAACATAACTGGACTTGCTCCTCGCACATCTGACATGTTTTGTGAGAGGTCCTTGCAATATTTGCAGTGGCCAATGGCTGTTTTTTTTTTTTGGAAGCTCAAGGGCCGATCAGGGAAGAATGTGCACCGTTGATTTTGGAGGATGCAGCGGGCCATGAAAGTGCGTCCGTCCCCCCTCGGGGCTCTTTTCCATGCAGCTGTTTTTGGTATTAGCACCGGCCCTCGGGGCCTCTCCACATGACGGATAGCCAGATGACATTCACACACGTCCCTCAAGCATGCAGCCGCCCCCGCCTCTCTCTCACTCTCTCTCTCTCTCTCCGACACTTACTGTCCTTCTCCTCCTCTTTATTCTCGCCTGTCTCTCTTTATCTCTGTATATTTAACCTTTTTCAGATCTTTTTCACAGGATTCATACCTCATCCTCGAGCCTGACTGAAAATGTGTGCTTTGGGCCCGAGAGTTGGAAACACCTGTTGGGGGATGAGTGAGGTCAGAACGCAGACCACGAGGCAGTTTATGAGCCTCGATTTAGAACGAGGGTCATGAGTGACCCTGACGTGCCCACTAATACATCAGTTTTGTCAACTGCAAAGCTGTACAAGGTGCCAAGCACGGCAGCTATCTCTCAACTATTCCAGCCATTTGCGGAAGCCTGCATGCCTCTCTCACAGATCATGTGTTTGCAAGGCCTTCAATGTGCTTGCGTTGGCTTATTAGCAAACAGTAACATATAAGAATAAATAAGTAAGGGGGTATATGTGTTGGGGGTTACGAGCTGTGTAGGACACGACTTGCCTTTTGAGCCTATGGTGGTAAACTGGAAACTATAAAAGCCCTTTGGAAACTTTACCTCAAGCTAATACCACGAGGGCAGATAGCATGTGAAAACCTCCCACCAAGTGGAAAGACACGGATTCCAAGTAGCCCGAGATGACAGCAAAAGAGCCCTTGACTCAAACCTCATGTCAAGTGAAAGACCATGACGTCATGCTGGATTTTATGGAACATATGACCAGCCAGTCATTTTGAGGAACTCTTAAATGTTTAATTCTACATTCTATTAGACATTCCCTTTCATTTGGTTTCCGTGCTCCTTGGCAGTAGGTCAAGTGAGTCAGAGTTCTCAACTTTCACATTTCCTGCACCTGTTCACTGATTCAAACCAACGTCATCGCATCCAGTTATGAGTTGGCATATCTAATCAGGACCTGTATTAATGACTGTATAACTATACAGCATTTCCCATAGAGGCTTGGACCTGATCTGAGCCATGACTAAGGCTTGAGACAAGATGGATTCAGACATTTCTTAGTTGAAATTGTAGACGTTATTGTCGTAAAAGGAGGCTTAAAGCTGAAGATCCTACTCAGCTCTAATGGAACAAAAACCTGGTCAAGAAGCAGAAATTCAGTCTAGGACTCCCCGAAATAAAGGCAGCAAACAGATTTTTTAAATTCTTGCTTGGGTTATACCAACAATGGTACACTGACATCTTCCCAAAAGATACATACTAAAGTGAGAAAAGATGTACCCTTGATGGTTCCACACTGGCAACATGGATAACTAAAGCTTGGTACCTTTAGTTCTCAGAGTGTGTGGTCATGAAAGTCATGAAACCACAGTTTAGCTACCTAGTGTATGGCTATCATATATTTCTTTCCTATTACTCAGACTGCTTCAAGACTTTCTTTCCAGAGCTTTAGAGTCTTGGTTCTTACTTTGACAACAGATTATCCATATTTTTCCCCAAAACATGGAAATTGCCGACTTTAAATTCCATATCTTCCAGTTCTATGTCAAAAACCATCAAGAACATCAACGTTTTTCTCAGATGTGATAAATGATACAGAAGTGACGCCTTCTAAACAGTTGCACTGTAATTACACTTAGCATCGACCGCCCACTGAACGCTATATTGTAAAACGCCGCCACTGCATCGACTTGTGGACTCTAGGTGTATTCTTTTTGACGTGTTTAAGAGATCATCTGGCGCATCATCTGGCAAATCTTTTGACAATTACGGGTACTCATAAACATATGGTGCCCTAGTGCAGTGCATGATACAAACCTCATTCACAACACAGCAAAGATTTTAATACTGCAAGATAGATGAAAATTTGATTTGTATTGCGTGTATTGCTAGGTCATCCCAGCCTAACGCCGAGAGTAGCAGACTGAGTAATAGCAATGGCAAAACCTTTCAAATCCTGGGAAAATACCAGGGAGTCTATGCAGTGTGCAGTCCTCGAGTGTGACTGTTCTGGTGCAGTCAGGGGCTCAACCTAGAGTCCTAGGGGGCGGGGCTAAACATATGGAAGCACTTTCTGGCTTGACTCGACTGCAAATGGAGCCATTACCATAATTACAGCTTTGAAGCTGGTCAATTTGTACAAGGCACTCAGCTGCAGGAGGGCCCGCACTCTTCCACCGAGTATCCGTCCAAGCCACTTTCCCTCTACCGCTGCACGCTCGCTGTTCAAAGTTTTTCCAGAGCGTGTGTATATATCAGTATCACAGGAAAAAATGTTCGAAATTCTTTCATCTTTGACTCGTCACCTCCCTCGACTATAGATTAAATCAAGGACAAAGGAATGAAACAGACAAAAGAAGAGAAAAAAAATGTAATGTCGAGTGCAGGTTCTCATTTTCAATGGTTTAGAGCGGTTTAGATGGAAGCCAGCAGGGACATTTTATTTTCACACACATATCTACTGGAAATGTAGTTGCTAATGCCTTACTGTCCGCAGCCTCTTAACAGGAGAGCAGGGCAACAAATTATTGAATAAATATGAGAAAGTGAATGAATGAATCGTTGTCGCTGGACAGTCATGCTCAGTTTAGCCGGCAATTTAAGTGCCTATCTTGGCAGTTGTGTATGCGTGGCTCGTACTCACCCAAACACACCTCGACACTTCCACACCTCGTACAGAACCAGAGGGATGTTTCCACTGGCCGTGGAAGTACCAGCCTGTGAAAGAAAGACAGCGAGAGAGCATGTATGATCTATGCTTCGTGCTCTCTTGCACATAAACACACTCCGCCAGGCTCGCTCCAGCACAAGAAGCCTCTTTCATTAGCACTGGTGAGGAATTCCAGCTAAGAGGGTAAACAGGAGGAGAACGGCCAGACCCAGCACCTTCGTTTCCTCCTTTTCACGCTCCATTCGGTCATTATGCACCGTGATGAGACACAGGTGCAACACGACGGAACAAATAGTGACCGATAATGTTGCGTGCACAAACACGGCACAGTATTTCTTAGAAACCACCTGATAAATATATTTTTTTATTCTTTCCAAATCTTTACAGAACATGAAGTAGATTCATTGTTCACAAGTCACATCATTTATAGCACAGGTATGCAATCTGTGGGGTGCAATTACAGGGAGAACAGGTGAGGGGTGAGATGGAAAATACCAAAAAAATTAATATCAGGTCTACCAAGCTTTATGCATTTTGCATAGGAGCTGAACATTTTAACATCAGATCACGCTGGAAGATAAAATGACAGATGAGCCAATCGACATACAAATGACTGACAGTTGCATAGATGGTTTGAACTCCGACACCCCGGAAGACCGGCCCCCTTTCCCCCATCTCAGTTCAGTACTTCCTTAGCTGGCGTCGTGAATTTCCCGTTTAAAATGATACACTGGCACACTTACTTTCTGTCAGGGTAAATGGACAATGTTTTCAGTTAATTAATGTGAAATAAAATCTGTCAATGTACGTTTGACTTAGTGGACAATAAATATGTACATACTTAATAGTTTACCGTATTTGGTCAAAAGTGGTCCGTTATGGTTTTTAGCCAAAAGAGAAAAAAAAACAAACAACAGAATTGATTTTAAATGGTTTTAAAAAATCTGGTACGTGAGCCTTGTGCAGAAAAGTTTGAACACTTCTGATTTATAGGCAGAGGTTTTAGTCAGATTGCATGAAGAAATCCAGTTTTATTCATATTAGTATATAGGTGTACCTCAGGGACCAATTTTAGGTCCGCTGCTCTTCTTAAAAAAAAAAAAAAAAAAACCAAAGCACCAAATTTCTACATTCTGTAATCCCGATCCTGGAAATTTACTAACCTACATTTTTAATTTCCCCTCCTCTAAAAGTCTTCAGTTCCTGAAATTTAGATAACGAGTTGAGTCCGGTGTTTACGGTGTGTAAGGACAGCGTCAATGTAAAACTGCACGCGAGGCCTCCTAAGCCTCTCGAGTAGAGTGCAAGTTTTGGTGAGTGTAGGCCTCAATGTGCTCTGACATCTACAGGCTGAAGGCATATCAGCCATGAATACACAAAGCTCTGTCTGCTTTCAGTCTCAAAAGCACAGGAAAGAGCGAAATGAAATGTGTGCGTCACTCCAGTCCTTGCTAATCCAGAGTTCTTTTCTGTCTCGCGCTGCTTCTTTTACGCTGAGCATCTGTTCATGGTTTGCCTACATTAGGGATTTTTGTTTGTTCACCTTTCTCCCTGTCTGTGAGACATTAGCAGACAGGACACGTAAACAACCGTCATATTCATAATTTAGTGCTCAGAGCATGGGCACTACACTCACTTCAGCTAGCATTATTAATGTTTAACTCTTACCTCATGCTGCATAAATAATATTAAGCTGTATTGTTACATTGCCAGTGTTTTTTTTTATGTATTCTGACACTGTGTTTTTATGTTCTCTCTATACTGCCCTTTTGCTGCAGTAGCCAAACTGAGGTTCAATGTTTAGTGTGTCCTGAGATGCTTTTCTGCTCAACACGGATGTAAAGTGTGGTAATCTGAGTTACTGTAGACTTCCCATCAGCTCGAACCAGTCTGGCAATTCTCCTCGCACCAACGAAGCGTTTCCGAAGGCAGAACTGCTGCTTTTTTGTTTTTCACAAAGTTAAGTAGTTCAGCAGTTTCTGACACACTCAAACCAACCCATCCGGCACCAACAACCAGGCCACTCCTGTCATTTAATAATTTTCTATTCACTATACTCTTACCTTAGCGAGCATTATCCTCGTCTTGGCGACATCCAAAGGGGTCGTTATAAACGCCGCTACCCCGCCTAGACGAAACGAGACACACATGTGAGTTGATTAAGTAATTGTATAAGTACCATTAAATACATGCTGTATGTATACCACTACCACTTATAAATACAGTCAGCATAGCTACAGACCCGACCCACCACCCCCCGCCAATAAATAAATAAATAAATAAATAAATCAGCCACTCTGCTGAACTTCTGCCCACTTAAACATATTTAGGAACACATACACAAACATTCACACACGTGTGTCATGTGCGTGCAGATGGACGGTTAATTATACTTCCTATGCTGTACATTCCCATACTGGAGCAGATGGCTTATATCTTTCAGGCTTCTTTCCTCTTTTTCTTCAGCTGGAGTAGTGAAACAGGATTGTTCGTTCAAGTGGTCAAGGACAACACAGAGGATGTAGCGTACACACACACACACACACACACACACACAGAGAAAGAGATAGAGAGAGAGTTCCCAAGCCAGACTCAAACTCCAGGTGGAGTGGCAAGCAGCCATGCTCTTTCTCCTCTGGGTGAAATGTTCAGATCATTTCCATTCTCTTTCTCTCTCTCTCTCTCTCTCTGTCTGTGTCTATCTTGGCTCCTCCCTCTCTATTTATCCCCATTTTCCCAATGTCTAGGTGCTTTTTGTCATCATGACCTATGTGGAATTCATAAGGAATGAAGCTGGGTGAAGTTTCTGCCTCCTGACCTTGGCTTAGCCGCTTCACCCTCTCCTTCCCTCTCTCTTTCTCTCTCTCTCTCTCTCTCTCTCTCTCTCTGAGATGAGGCTAATCCCACACACCTGCAACAGCTCCACACACTGCAGATTGCCAAGAGTCCAGCCGTTCCCCCTGCCTCCTCCGCCACAGAGTCTACAGAGAGACAGCGAGAGAGAGAGCGATCGAGGATTACTACAGCTAATACATGCAGAAAAATCATGCAAAACTCAAAGCCCATGGGCTCGCTTGGACGATGGGAACCAGACAGAGAAGCCATCTTTACATCCAGAACGCTGAGGTCATCTCGTCTATGTCTTCATGGGAAAACGAGGAGAGGGAGAGGGGAAAGACGGGGAAAAAGAAGAAAAGACAGGGTGTCTATAGGTATACGAAAATTCACGCCTTCGTAGAGTTCTTGGTGGAAAAGCTTTTTGATATTAAATCAAATGCAATGGGATACTGTAGAAGAGGTTCACTTCTAACAAGAAGTCCCACCCTTCACACACACAACTGGCCATGTGTTTAAGCCTGCTCTGGAAAGGTCTGGAAGTGAATACTTTTGGTTTTACACCCAAATATGATTGTTGAGAAACAGCTGACTTTTTTTTTTTTTTTTACGTTTATGGTACAACTTTTCGACGGTGCAGCACCGGGAGTTTCTCACACTTCATGCACTAGCGGGGAGGATAGTGATGTGTTTGGTGAGACACCGGTCACCCAGCTGCATACACACACATTCACACGTACACAAATCAGTCCACAAATAAGCCTTTCTAATCACCAAAGAAAGTGTTTCAAATCTCACTTTTTAGACAAACTTCAAAAGAGTGATGAAAACAAAAGCAGCTCTGATGTTCTCACTGGCTTTCTGTACTACTGTGTCATCTATGCTTTTTAAGGCCATGATGAGAGAAAAGGCGGAAGAGAGGGAGAAAAATAGCATTAAAGCTCTGATATTCGGCTAGCTGCTCTGCACAGATGGCCGGGAAAGAATGAGGGAATGTCTTTGAAAACGTGTCAAAGGGAGTCCAATGAATGGCACGTCTTATTTCGTTTGAGGGGGTGAACATTTCACACTCCACGCTTAGCTCCAGCTGTGAACACTATTGTCCTCTCTCTCTCCCTCTCTCTCTCTCTATACTCATCTATATACTCATTAATTGTGTGTGTGTGTGTGTGTGTGTGTGTGTGTGTGTGTGTGTGTGTGCGCGTGAGAACGAAAGCCTGGTATCCATCAGTGAAACAGCTGTTGATGGTGATTACTGTTATTCAGAGCCACTTTAACCTTTTATACAAATACAGGTGAAAGTTAAAGTCTCTCTATTCTTTAAAGTCAGCCTTCTCCTTTTCTCCCCCTTAAACGATTTTAAAGTGCAAGTCATTTTTCCCCCCTTGTCGAGTGAATTTTCTTGCTAACTAAAAGTCAAACCATTTCGCTCTTTCCTATTTTTAAAATGGCATCAAATTCAAATTCTGCTTTTCTCGCGCTTTAAAGAATGAAAAAAATTATGCAATTCTTTGTTTTTACCCCGATTATCCTGGATTTTAATATGTCCTACTTTCAACGTCAAATTCCTTATTAGAATGTAAAAAAAAGGCCGAAATCTTTTAAAAACTTTTAAATGAAAAATTCTTTAAGTTCTCGGTGTTAAGTGGCTATTAATATCAAATGCATATCAATATCTCCCTCGTCCTACTTTTAAAAGCATTTAAAGGCAGTAAAAATCGATATTAAAAGCATTTAAAAAGTGCAAGTTCAGCGTTTTGTTCCGCTTTTAAAAAACCTTACAGCCGAATTCTCTCCGTTTCAACTCGCTTTAGAATTAAAAATATATATATATTTTTTTTTTTTTTTAAATGATCTGTGACACTGAGTACTCATCTCATTATTTTTTTCTCTTTTAGAATATGTTTCTTTAATGAAATAACCTTTTATTTATATCGATTTCTCTGTCTATCTATAGCCTCAAATCTTTGATCTGGTTCCTCCTCTCTTCATCTCTCTCCTCACGAACCCTGGGTGTGTGTGAGTCAGTGTGTCCTGCATGTAACAGTCCAGCAGGTGGTTTGGAGCTGCGTAGGCTTTTACAGTCACACTCTCCTCCTCACCTCTCTTCTTCTCTTCTCTCCTGTCGTTCATCGGCCACGAGGCCAAAAGTGCTAATGGAATTTTGAGCTCCGGGCCCGGAGACGTGATGTCATCCTCCTGAATGCTGGCCTTTTCAAAGAGAAACGGCTTCACCGTGGTTAGGGCCAGACGATGGAGGTGTGTGTAAGAGAGAGACAGAGACAGACACGAGGACACAGAGTCGGGAGCTCGTGACCTATGATGAGTGCGTTTAATCGCAGCTTCGTCGTCATCCACTGATTCACCGAGGAGAAAAGTTTAAACCCCATCTGAACGCATTCAACGTGACTGGCTATAAACCGGGCATTTTTTTCATTATGGGACAAATTACGTAAGGCAATTAGAGCAGGAGTAGGTGACCAAGACAACCAGGAGACAGATAAAGGAAAAAGGAAAGAGAGACAGACAGATTAGAGAGAGAGAGACATACCTTTAAATACTCCCAGAGAGGAAACTGCACTAAAGAGAAAGGGATCTGAAACAGAAACAAAAATCACATAAGAAACACGTCATGAGAGTACAGTATGTACTGAATACGTGCATACACACACGCACACACACACAGATTTATAAAAAAAAAAAATTTAAAAAAAGTCATATCACTTCTCTACGCAAACAATAATCAATATTGAGCGAAATGAAATGAAAAATAGATAATCAGATAATTAGACAGACAAATAAATAGATAGATAGATAAACGGATGGATGGATGAAAAGAAATAATCCGTTTACTTGCTTCGCTTATTCCCCAGTGTCTACTGAGCAATATCAACACCCATTACCTAATTAAATAAATAAATTTCCCTTTTTTTTCTTCTTTTTTTTTTTTACATTGCACAATATATATGGCAATTTCAGCACTCGATAAACAGAGTAAACAAACAAACAAACAAACAGAGAAAGGTTCGTGTTCTTGCGATTCGTAACGTTTCATTTCGCAGTTTCCGCAGCCGATAAATAAATAAACAGATAAACAGATAGATAGATAGACACCTTTGTTCTTTGTGTAACACGTTTCCCAGAACTCATTCCATCTTTCACCAAATAAACAAATAAGAAAGTAAATAAATAAAGCTCCATTTTTTGGCTTTGCGCCTCAGATTTCCCCCAACGCATTTTTCACAATAACCAAGCATATTTACGCTTTTTTGTTGCATAATATACATTTCAAAGTATTAATATTACAAAGCGACAGTGTGTGTGTGTGTGTGTGTGTGTGTGTGTGTGTGTGTGTGTGTGTGTGTGTGTGTGTGTGTGTGTGTGTGTG
>JAQQZX010000016.1:16284190-16303949 GCA_030068355.1 Notoglanidium maculatum | reverse complement strand
AGAGAGAGAGAGAGAGAGAGAGAGAGAGAGAGAGAGAGAGAGAGAGAGAGAGAGAGCCCGAAACCGTAAAGGCAAAAGATAAACAATGCCGACTTTAGATAGAAAGAGCAGAAGATAGAATGCAAGAGAGAAAGTAAGAGAAATAAATCTCAGTGAAGTGTGGGGCGGAGAGCTTCACCCTGTAATTAGAGGTTAACCTCACACTCCTTTTTATAAACCTGTCGCTATTTCATGGGACAAGCAATCCCTCACATGAACACACACACACACACCTCTTACAAATTATCTCCTTTCTCGAGACATCATCCCAATGGATTCTCGTTCTCAATTCACAAGTCAATTCAACCTTCGCTTTTTGGCTTGGGCTTTTTTCTTGCCAAAGCAAGCAACCACATGATGACAATTCCACCAAACATAAAACATGCAATAGAGATTGGAGTTCTGGATCAAGATCGCGGTGGCAGCGGGCTGAGAAGGTCTGCCCAGACTTCTCTATCCCTGACCACAGATTCCAGCCTCACCTGGAGAATACCCAGACATTCCCAAGCCAAAAGCAGGACCTCAGGGTCTCCGTATATTGGGATGTCCGTCTTGCGGTAACTGATCTGGGGAATCCCTGTAAACAGTCCAAACCACCCCAATTAGCCCGTTGTTGTTTCTGAGAAGCAGCAACTCTACCGCCAGGCTCTCCCAGGATTGCCAAGCTCCTCAACCGATCATGGAGGGTAAGCTTAGAGACCCTGTAGGCAAACCCCATTTCCATTTCCTTATCTTTTCAGTCACAACCCATAGCTCATGACCATAGGTAAGGTGCAGATTGACAGGTAAAATCAGAGCTTCAAATAAAGGAAATTTTCAGCAAATATTTAAGACACGGTGTGGCGTTATGGGTTGTGGTCTCTGGCAACTGGAATCACTTTTTTCCCCTTTTAACAATTTGCCTGACATCACTGACAGTTCTGTCTTCCCTATATAAGAGAGTCTATTTGAGATGACTCACTCAAGTCCTTTACTTCTTCACAGCTCCTCAGGCTGTGACATGCTGCAACAAATCTTAGCGCTTCTGTGTGCTTCTCTTCTAACACAATAGCTAACTTTGTCCTCTGCCAGTTGGAGGAAATTGCCAATTTGTTCTGCGAAATTTATTACACAGAAGGTTCGTGTTTAGAAATATTTTATGGTGAATGAGAACGTACATTCTGTGTATCTCTCGTTTCCTATCGCTTCCATGGGCCCGATTTAGCAAATTCCTTGGTATGAGGTGGAACAAATCATAGGGATTGACTGTAGTTAATGCTGCAATGCTTCTGTGCAAGTTGCTCCATATTCTGGAATATCCTTGCTTCTAAAATGAGCTTTAACCCTTACATGATTTTCACTTTCATAGGAGAAAGATATATTTTAAAGGGTGTACCCTTGATGGTACCATGCCAGCAAGCCTTGTACCCTGAAAGGGACAGTTCTATTAAGTGTTCTAAAGTATATACAGCTAGTCAGAGTTACTAATACGAGTGTAGAACTATTCATATCCGTTCACCTGGCACCTGTAAAGGAAGAAATGGTTGTCTGGAGATTGTGGTCATAGCATAATTTCCCCAAGCAACGTGGAATGGTTTGCCTAACTGCTGGACCACCAGCAACCAACCAGATGAAGCCTGCAGGGTTTTCAATCATACTACCTCATTGCATGGTATAGTGAGAAAATGGAGGTAGTCTGACTCTAATGACTATTCCAAAACACTTATCATTTGGACAATAATTTGTTGTTCTTTCCAAACTTTCTGTTTGGTAGAAAAAGAGAAATTTTTTTTATTTGTCACAAATACATTACAACACATTGCAATTCTTTTCTTTGCATATCCCAGCTTCTTAGAGGGTTAAGTGCCTTCATCAAGGGACCAAAAGTGGCAGCTTGGTGGTGCTGGGAATTGAAACCCCCAACCATAACGGTTGAGCCACCACTACCCACCACCCCCACTAGTATTCTTGGTACCATGGCAAGAAGGGCAGCCAAATATAGCACTTTGTTACAGCAGTGGAAGAGTATCGTATGTGAGATCATGGATCTGTGACTGTACTGCAGTACTGTACTGTCCAGTGAAGAAAAGCTCTGTAAACATCAACAAATATAACTTTGTACAGAGGCTCTTTTGTCATCTTATGTAAAAATACACATTTAGAGCAACGTCAAACGCACTGCGTGTGTTTAGCACAGAGATGCTGTTTCTCCTTGGAGGCAAATTCCTGTTCAGGTCACAGGTCTGCGAGGCAGCCGAGACACCACCACCCCCACCTCCAACCACTTCTGTTGCTTTCTCTCCCTTTCTGTTCTTCTGCTTCTCTCTCTCGGAGTTTCTCCCTTATTAGAAACACATGCTGGGGGGTGAGTTGGGCAGCTTTCGAGCTCCAACTGCGGCAAACATGCAGAAAATTGTGGGAAGCAAAAGCACTGCGACTTTGCAAGGGTTGCTAATTAGGAACCGCAAGGTCTAGGATCCTGAATCATTCCGAACCATTCCGGTACAATCAGAGGAAAACGGAGAAAAAACATGACTTTGCAACATTGGCGCTTTATCTATAACACAATCTTCTTAGCAGAGATGCGTGACCTCGGCTGTGGCCAGAATGGGAAATTTGGGCTCACTCGTGGTTTAGAACGTCGAATTCATGTTTGGTTTGTAGCTCATGACATAATCTGCACAGGAGAACACCGAAGCCTCAAAGTGAGGGTCGTGCTGAAGGCTCCCGTCCGCAAGCCAAGACAAACAGAAAAAAAGGGAAAACAAAACAACAATCAACAGAGTCATTGAGCGGCCTGAGACTTGGCAAAAAGTCCGTCTTTGTAGTGCACGTCACCGGGCCATGGGAATGAATTATAGCTCTGTCCTCACGACCCAGACGGCACTGCCGTTTACAGTCTGGACATCTGATCTGAGGTCAGTCAGTAACATCTTGCATATTAGCTGCATACAAGGAACTACATTTTTTTCGTCTTGAATGAAATCTACTCACTGTACAGAATTGGGTTTGACAAATTGTGGTTGGTTTAAAGTTGCTTTTTAGGTGCTAACCCTAGGTTGCTTTTTTTGTTTAAAGGTGCTTTTTGAGCGAATAAAGTTGTGTCGTCTTGGGTCCTGTCCCGATTGGCACAGTAACGCTTACATCCTTTCTCCAAGCCCACATTGTGGTGGCATCAGAAAGCAAGTCCTTATTTCATCCAAGGTGCGGAGGTGTGAAAATCAAGCATTTATGACACCATCATTGGAAACTTAACACATAATTACTCACTCAAATACTTGCGTAGGTGCGTTGCCCCGAATGGTGGAAAGTCTGTAATTTTTCCTTCCGAGATGCATTCCATTCAAGGTCATTTTGTCAGTCTTTTTACCAAAACAGAAGTTGCACAAGCGATAACACGGAGATAACGTACCATGGTGAAATCAGACACCTGTAAGCACTTTATATCTTTATATCAAATGATATGTGAGCTGTATCAAAAGTAGGCATTTGGATTAATGCATACATCCTTAACATTTATATACCACAAGTACCATCAGTTACTGATTAAAAAAAATTTAACACACTTCACTGTTGGCTTTAGTGGTCCTACATTTGCCATATAGCTTTCAAATGTCAACAACCCCACATGCATTCATTGCTCCAATTATTGGTCCAATATCATAAGGAGATTTTTTGCCAAGCGACCAGTTTTTATCTATATTCAAGCCATTTTCTGCAAATGTAATCACTGACAAAACCTGGCCTCTAACTGGCTCTCCCCTTCACCAGGATGTAGGGCAGCACGTTTCCTCTGCAAGATGAATTGTTGCTCTGACTGGCAGGGGAAAGAGGAACGTCATCCTTCCAGCCAGGAAGTGGGGCAATTAAGATTTCTTGGAACCTGTTCCGAGATGGCTGTGGCATTGGCAGGAATTGGACCTCTTGATAATGGGGCAATGCATAAAATAAGATTTGGGGTAGAATCATACATAAATGAGGCCTGAAATACCTCGAGGGCAACAGCGTTGACTTGAGAGGGTAGAAGGTAACAGTACCAATGGTAACTAAGGGTAATTTACTTGGATTTTCCATAATGCAATAATGAACATCTAGTGCTTCAAAGAAAGTTGTTTTCTTTTGAGACAGCAGACGCTAACAGGGAACTGAGAGCATGTACATGCTGCAGGTTTTAGCTGCAAGCTGACTGGCTAACTGGAATGAGTAACTGGATATGGCCCTTACACAGTCAGCATGGTTTAAATCCAATGTATGCGAGTGTGTGTGTGTGTGTGGGCTATGTGCTTGCATAGCTATGTGTGTAACGTCTGGGTCAGTGAAGAGTGTGAGCTCAGAGCTCTGATCCTGTACAGAACACACATCAGCAGACCTGCCAAAGCTAGTCCCTCGGAGAGCGCTGAGAGTACAACAAAAACGACCCCTCAAAGTGCTCACGGAATTCGCAGGGATACGCACATACACACACTCCTGGAATTCTCACACTCGCACATGCACACATGTTGACTGCTTTAAACTTTGGCAAAACTTTAGTGCTCACTCCATTGTTCTTTTTTAGTTATCAGTTACATATGCACACAAACACCAACAAATACCAAGCTCAGGGTTGTCTGGGTATTATTCACAAACACACACACACACACACACACACACGCAACCCCAGTATCCTCCTCCTTCACCCACTCCTTCATCCATTTCTCTTCTTTGCTGACATTTATAGTAAAGTTATTAGGTCTCTCTGATGACCTGGTGCAGATTTAGAGACTGTGCTGATGTCTGGATGCAGTAATGGATGAAATCTGCTAAAAGAATCACACTCATCTGTTATCAGAACGACAGATGAAGAAACTACATAAGTCAGTGTAGAAGACAGCGGGAGACTGCTGTGGGATCCATCAACTGGTTCATCTTGAACGGTCACACCCTCACAAAATCAAACTATAGTCTGAAAGCCTTTAGGCCAAATCATACCTTAAATTAATTAAAATCTCTAAAGGAGAACCATGATTAGGAGGAACGCATCATTCACTACGGACGGAACAAAGCACCGACCGGGACGACCAAGGATGTAGATTACAGGATGGTATTAGGGCTCTTTCCTGCCGTCACGTCTATTAACGCTCACATCTGTCAGGTATTTATTGTAGACTGACTCAATGAAGATGTCTGATGCTAAAATGCCATCTTATGACGTATAATTATCGAGGAATGTAGTGATGTTTGAAAATACAGCGAGAAAGTAGACTTTCCTTGGAAATGTACGTTCTTTTGGAAAAAGTTGAATATTTTATAAATAGATGGTCCTTTCCATCAAACAATGCTCCCTTTTTATGTTTACAGTTTATGTAGAAGCACATTGCTTAGTTTTGTAGCACAGCTCCACGCTCATGACCCTGACAAGCCGACTCGGTCACGCCTCCACACACAGTGTAAACTTTTCACTCGTATAACACACATGTACCAAATAAAAAAGAAAGAAAAAATAAAACATGGGGGTCTGCCATACTGCCAGCCAGTCAACCAGCCAGAGCAGAGAAGATAAACACAGAAAAGGATGGGTCACCGCAACCACACACACAAATGTAAAGACACATGTGCACCATATTGGTGTTGGAAAAGAAGTCTATGTGTGTGTGTGTGTGTGTGTGCAGCAAATATACAGTATATATAACTGAAAACACATTGATTTATAATTAGAAAAAATGCAATAAGGTTCACACAAACCAAACCATGAAAGAGCCTCGGGATGGAAAAGAAAAATGTGCTGAACTCTGGTGTACGTTCCATCGTATACTGCTGCAAATGTTATATTGTGGTACTTGACACTTGGAGATATTTTCATTAAATCACCAAAACAGTTCCAGTTTTCTTATATCCCGGATTCAAAGAAAATAAGGCGGGGAAAAAAAAACATTATCATATATATATATATATATAAGAAATAAAACCCTTGCTGTTGCTTTTATATGAAAATAACCAAACATTTTTTCAAATTTTTTAACTTTACTATTGAATGACACTTTTCATTTGCTTATAGTTACAGTTAAAAATCTAATGTGACTGTTACACATGGCTGGAAATTCCTTCCATAAATGCTTAGTAAACATCATAACAACAGATTATGTGGAGCATTTACCATAAAAGTCCCTGCGAATGAGTGTTTACAGTAACATTAGAATGAGCACATTGCCTAAACGCGACTTCGATCAGACTGTCAATCAGATTTGAGAATTTGATATGTGAATATAATCGCAACATTTAAACCGTATCAGCTAGGCTGATTAATTCAGGACAACTTTGTCAAACAATACATCACTCGTAACTTTTAGATTTCAAATAGTGAAAGTCAAATTTGGTCTGTGACTGCTGTGCATGCTTTTCTTGACTGGGTTGATCAGGCGTTAGTAGTTCTCCATGCTACCCAAAACAGATGAAACGCTCATCAAGGGTCCGCTTTCCACAAACACTCTTCAACCTGTTTACCACAAAAATCAACCTGCAGGTGAACAAACACCGGGGCAATTCAGGCAGATTGCTCTCGACTGGGCTTTACCCCCCCCGGGGTGACCTGGCCTGAGGGTCAACTAGCCATCGAGGGACGGAGGATGGGAACTCATCTCTGTGCAAGTAATAGTTTCCAGGTGAGAGGTGATAAAACTGCATCACCATCTTTACAAAGAAACCCATCACTCCCACGTACATGACTGATTTAAAGAGCACACTCCATCTGCAGCCAAGCCACCCAAATACAAAAACACAACCCTGATATTTTATACATTACTCACCACTTTATTGATTTTACAGCAATATGCCTGGAAAATGTATTTCACCCTAGCTCATATTGGTTTAGAAAAGCTCATGTGGCAAAAACCAGCTATTTAAAAGTGCCTCTATAAAGTGAGGGTTTTTCTAAAACTCATTTTGTCTTAAAGTTTTCAGCATCCATTCACACTCGCTAGTTATTCTGCAATATACACGGCCTCACCGACGCCTACGATTGCTTAGTGTCTTTCTGATTAGCAGGAAAAAAGAGTAATGTCATCGTTTCCATGCAGAGAGCGGGAACAATTATCCTGCATTTATCTTGATTCAGAAGTGACAACTCATCACTGACCTCTGCGTGTTCAAGCTACGAAGGGAGGGGGTTAGGAGGGGACGACGACATTGACACGTCCATGAAAGACTGTCTTTTCAGCAAATCTAGTCAGCTAATGTTAGTGATATCACCTTAAGCGAATACGACTTTAATATCTACCTTTAAAAGTGGAGATGTTGGACTTCATTTCCTGTTGATGGTACAAGCAGCCATTTTGACATCATGTCATATGCTGAACTGGTGGCACTTTCTAGAGTTTTTCCCCATTAAAAATACCAAGCAAAGGGGTGCTTTCTTTAATTTTGTAGTCTTTAGCACAGGTCAGAAATACTTAGTCATTGTCTCCACTCACAACTTTTTCCTTTCTGTTTAAATAATTCAGGCCCTGAAATAGGTTTCACCCACGGCCATTAGAGAATTGATCAGCTCTTCCACATTTCCTTACTGCTGCTTTAAAACGGTCATGCGATCATTTAATCACATGTTACTGGTCATATGAAGATTTAAGGTCAAGGTTTCGTTAGAGTTTTTGTTTACATTTCCAGGCACTGAAACAGACTGAATGAAAACTACTCCTTTAAAATGGGTCATGGACTTTAATATAGTAGTACTAAAAAAGAACGATGAGCCAAAGTATCATGTCTCAGTCATGTGACATGTCAGAAGCAGTGCTGTGTAAGCCAGTGGTGTAATCATAAGCGAGTCATGTTATGAGTGTGTGGGGTTTTGGATAGTGGTTCAGGATCATTTCTGGCAGGATCAGCGCTCCAGGCCGAGGTGTTTCATAACAACATTCTTCAAGTGTTACTGCTGCCAGCTCAGCTCCTCTCCCCTCAACGTTCTCTCATTCCCTCATCCCCTCTCTCATCCTAACGTCTGATCAGTTCGAGCAGAGCGCTGCAGGCCAAAGCCTTCCTAACTCACACAGGTATGAAGAGATCAGGTCAAGCTGACTTTCTCTTAATCGTCGACGCCTTTCCCGAACGCTGCAGCTCCGATATCGCCTCTCCCTTTGTCGAACACTCAGATTCATCACATCTAAAGAAAGTTTTCTCCTTCACCCAAAGCTTCGACCAGTTCACTTTGAAAACAGCAAAGAAAACAAAAGTTCACCGGTTCGTCCGTAATTAGCATTCCGATCAAGAATCAACTCCTGTTGACCCATTAGAGTAAATAAAGCTTTATTTTTAAAAGATGCTCTTGATCCAGAGGGATTTTCAGCTCAGCCTTATCATCACTCAGTGTTGATCTTATTCTGCCCTCTAGTGGCACGGTATAGAACTGAAACTCCTCCTGACAGTGAGGGTGCAAATATTTATGAAGCACCACTAAATCTCAACCAAATAAGGCTGCAAACCGCTCAGGTAACCATAGCAATCTCCAGCGTTATCACTCAGTCATGTTTTTCCTTTTTGACATTTACCAAAAAAATGTCTACTTTTTTTAAAAATACTCACATCATTAAGCTGGCATTGAACTGGGCTACTTCACAAAGTTCTGTGTATCCATCCATCCAAGCTGCAGTCCATCCATCCATCCATTCTAGCTGAAGTCCAGCGACCGACCCATTCATTCCAACTTTATCCGCATCAGTCCAGTCATCCTAGTTACAGCCCATCCATTCATCAGTCTATCCATCCATGGCCAAAGATTTTATATTTTTCCTCATTTAAAAAGTGTCAATATTGTGCTAAGCAAACCAACTCTGAATAAATATGTAATCTATTCATCCATCCTGGATCTATTCCATCTATTAGTCTATCTATTAGTACATCTATCCATCCATCCACCAATTCATCCATCCCAGCTGTAGCCCAGCTATTCATCCATCAGTCCATCCATCCATCCATCCAAGTTGTGCTCCATCAATCCATCCATCCATCCATCCATCCCTCCCAGCCACAGTCAATCCAACCACTAATCCATCCACCAATTCATCCATCCCAGCTGTAACCCAGCTATTCATCTATCAATCCATTCATGCTGTGCTCGCTCCATCCATCCATCCATCCATCCCAGCCATAGTCAATCCAACCACTGATCCACCATAAAGTCATCCATCCCAGTTGTGGCCCATGACTCCATCAACATATCTGTACATTCCACCTATCAGTAATCCAACTGTCCATCCATCTGTCCCAGCTGTGGTCCATCCATCCACCCATAAATCTCATTATCAATCCATCAAAATATCTACAAATTTCTCCCACCAGTGTTTCACCCATCAACCTATCCCAGCTGTGGACAGGCAACACTATAACTATCCTAGTTATTTTCCATTCATCTTCATCACAATAGCACACAACATACAAACTGCCCACAATCATCAAACCAAAACAAACACTTAAAGCAGCTTGTCCTATAAATGTGGCCCTTTTACACTTCCCCATGAGCAATCTCGGTCTACCAATATCTCCTTCCTACGGACTCATCCCAAGTCAGTGCTGCTTCATGGACGCAGACTGAAGCCTCCAACTAATTAACCAAATGAAAGCTACTAAAATTAAAGACGCGCCGACTAAACAAACTTATCCTGACAGGGCCGTAGCCCCGGCGTACATAACGAAAGCTGAGGAAGCAAATGAGCTCTGTGACACACGTCCCCGTCCATCATCAGGACGATCCCAACGGGGTCTCTCCGGAGCCTGTGGCATGCTGGGAAATCGTTCTGCTGCCATCCAAATGTATTCATTTATTCTGAAAGCTCCGGAGAAATCACACAGCCGTGCAGTCCCTTGCCCCAAACGGCATGTCCAGATGGAATATTGTGGGTTAAGTGAGGCGGAAAATAGGTACAGGATCATGCGGCGGTGTGGGAGTGTTCACACACGCACGCAGACACACACAGGCAAAATAGTGTCACCTTCATGTAGACCAAAAGTTTCATCCTCGTTACTGAAACCTGTGACAGAAAGGAACAACAAAGTCTTATGGCTCTCTCTTGCTTCTGAAAGAGAATGAAAGAGTGTATCTCTCTGTCGGTATTCATTAAAGCTTTATCACACAGCACACCAGGATTCATCAAAGATTAAAATAAGGAGCCAGTGAGCACAACCGAGGGCGCGAGGACAAGCGATCCATATCAGGGGGAGGCTTCATTATGCGCCGCTTAATTTTACCTTTCGCCCTTTTTCCCTTTTTCTAATTTCTAATTAATTAGACACATTTCTAATACAAGATGAGCAGGGAAAAACAGAGCTTAGACTTGGGCAAAAAAAACATCCTGTGGATAACTCCCACATGAGCAAATCAATCAATACTCCTAGATGCAAAACTCTGATTTAGTACTTTCTAATCACTGAAAGGCCACTGATAACTATTAAACCCTTGAAATGAGTAATCGGTGTGCTTCTGTGCTGTTTATTAGGGATCTGAAGAGCAGATAAAGGTTCATGAAGTTTGTTGTCTGTCCCATTATGTCAATTATCTCAGGATCATATAGGCAGCCAAGCTCTGCTATTCCAGCTAACAGGAATTAAAGTTTTTCTAGAATGTTCTGTCCAGTTTTTCACCCAGGCCAGGACTTTCTGAGCACATGCTATATATAAACTTCCGCATGCAACATTTGGGAACTTCTCAGGAACCATCATCACATCACACATTTTCAGAAACTGTGATTGATAACATTAAAATATGTTAAAGATTGTTTTTATTTCAAGGTCTTTCAAATGATGCATGCATTTCCATTCTCAGCTACTTAAAATAATAATCTACCTCTATCTCGCCATCCATTCCAATGGTGATCCATTCATCCACCATTCCACTGATCCATCCACCAGTCCACAAAACCATCCACCAATCCATCCACCAGTCTACCAAGCCTCTAATCCATCCACCATTCCCCAACAATCCATCCACCAATCCACCAACAAATCCATCCAAGTATCCACCCACCAATCCCCAACAATCCATCCACCAGTCTACCAATGCCTCCAATCCATCCACCATTCCCCAGTCCAACAAGCCTCCAATCCATCCACCAGTCTACCAATGCCTCCAATCCATCCACCAAGCCGCTAATCCACCCACCAATCCATCCACCAGTCCACCAATGCCTCCAATCCATCCACCAATCAATCCATCTCTAATGAATTCAACACTCCACCAATCTTCCCATCAATAAACTAATCCATCCACCAATCCTTCCACCAAAACTTCCAATCCATCCACCAGTTCACCAATCCATTCACAAATGTATCGATCTCTCACCTAATTATACCTCTTGGCCCTCATAACATGAGATGAGGGGCAAAAATAAGAGATTAGACTTCATAAAAATAATTATTTGAAAAATGCTCCATCCGTTTGAGCACTGGACTGGAGTGATTTTTGAAGTCTCATACAGAGGAAAAAAAAAACAACAAACAATCGGAAACACCAAATAGGTGAGACCAATACGCTACCATAACTACAGGGAAGCAGAACAGGAAACACTGACCATATAAGGAAAGTGTCAGTGTAAATGGAGTATGAAGGGTCAACAGGGACAAAATCAGGACAGGCGTGAGAAGTGGATATTAGTTTAGGTGTGATATTAGTGGATATTATGTGTTTTTGTGGATGGACAGTCTTACCTCTCGGAGTACTGTACTGCCATATCCCCTGTAAAGTCCACGGACCCCCTGCACACGAGAACATTTTATATATGAAGGAAAAAAGGAAAAAATAAGAAAGCAGCATGTCGACATGTCTATATATGGAGTGTACGCATATCTCTTCATCCTCCTCATGACTTACCTAGAACTCAATACCACAGTTTGTGTATGGTGGGTGTTCAAGTGTGTGCATACACACCTCCTCACGCAGAGTAGCCAGCAGGACATGGTGTGTGTGGAGAGAGGGAGAGGCCTGAGTTCTCTGCTTCACCACTTCTGTCGGGACTCGGATCAGACACGCAACCTGCACGTGACAGACAAGACAGCACACGTGAAAACATCATGTTTAAATAGTAAAATTTTTCCATAGAAAATTCCCATCATCATGCCCAAAAATGACCAAACGTGCTATGAAAGCTATGGAAAGGAGCTGCTTTCGTCTCTGCTGTTACAGTGTCACCATATCTTACACATCTTCCAGCGAGGGAAACATCGCAGTCGATTAGTTCGAGGTTTTCACGTTCATGCTACTAATGTGGTTTGAGAGACTGTATCCTAGTGCATCTTTGACCCCGTTCACACCTGTACTTTGCGCTGTCCACTTACGATTGGATCACTCGGGACGAATGTTGATGCCAGGTGGCGTAACGGGGTGTAACTCGTCAAAAACGGGAACCAACAGACCACCTTATCTTCTGCTCTTTAAAAAACGCAGCATTGTATTAATTACAGTGGTTACTAAATTGATCAGATTTATTGTAATAAGAAATACCACATTACGTTCTTTCTTTACCTTCCAGAGAGAAAGCGAGGACTGAAAACCGTGGGAATTGCAGTCCTTAGTCAAATCTATACTCATGTCTGTAATAACCGTAGTGCATGGTCTTAGAGCTGAAACTGAACTTCTCCGGAGCAGTGTAACGAGAGTGCCCCTCGGTGGCCGAGCACATCCACAGCGTCTCCATTTAAGCTGACAGGAGACATTTCCTTGAGCTCATTAAGGTCTCCTTTTTTCCATCCACGTCATTGTTTCGTGAAGCGCCGTACATCACGTCTCCTGGTTTTAATTCTCCAAAGGATCAAAAATTACGGCGCTAAACAGGGAGGGAAGTAGATATGACAAGCAATTCCCGCTTTAATTGAACGGTGGGGGAGAGAGACAATTTCAAAGCTGCTCCTGAGAGATATTATAATAGATCAGATGAATTAGGGACATTGTTTATTTCTGGATAATTTACACAAAGCAGCCGGGTGGCCAGGAGAGGACCTGGGTTGCCAGATTGGCGGGGATTTCTTGTTCCAGACATGAAAAAAAAAAAAAAACCTATTTCCAGACTTTTTGAAACTCCTCACACGTTCACTGATTACGTTTCTCCCTTATTTAAGATTATCAAGCACTTAAAAAGGAAAATGAACAGAAAGAATAGCGATGCTATGCAGAATCTAATAAACTTTAACACGTTATAACTGTATGATGAATTTACTGCCCGAGTCTTTTCATTCATAAAGCTATTCATCTTTATTTACTCTCAGCAGCATTAATTAGACGGCGGCTTTATGAAGGGATTTCACACTTTAGCAAGCGCCGAATCCTAACAGCAGGAAGTGGCCAAGAAACTGCGTGGCAGGGAAGGAAGCTGCTGTGTGGAGGAGGAGGAATTAAAGGAGTGTTGTAGGTGAGAGGCTGCAAGAGGAAACTCATGAAACTCCCCGTTTCCTTTCTCTCCTTTCTTTCCCCCTTTCCTTCCTTTCTTCTTTTTCCTTCTTCCTTCCCCCACTCTCGCTTCTTCTTTCCTTCCTTCCTCTTCTTCCTTCCCTCTTTCCCTTCTTTGTTTCTTCTCTTCCTTGCCTCCGGTTTCCTTCCTTCTTTCGTTTCTCACCTTCCTTCTTTCCTCTCTCTCCTCCCTTCCTTCCTTCTTCTTTCTCCTTTTCCCCCCATCCCTCCTCTCCTTCCTTCTTTTTTCGTCTTTCTTTCCCTTCTCTCTCTCCTTCTGTCTCCTTCCCGCCCCCCGTTTCCTTTCTCTCCTTCCTTCGTTCCTGTTTCTCTTCTTCCTTCCCCTCTTGCTTCTTCCTTCCTCAAAGGAATTCCTTGATTCTTCTCTTCCTTCCCTCTTTTCTTCCTTCCTTTGTTTATCATCTTCCTTCCCTCCTCCCTCTCTCTCTCTTTCCTTCCTTCTTTCCTCTCTACCTCCTTCTCTCCTTTGTCTCGCTCCTTCATTACCCCCTCTGCTTCCTTCCTTCCTCTCTCATTCCATCATGTCCTCCTTTGTTTCTCACTTTCCTTCCTTCCACCGTTACTTCTTTTCTCTTTCCCCTCCTTTGTCTCTCCTTCTTTCTTTACTCTCCCTCCCTCCTTCTTTCTTTCATTCCTCCATCTCTCTCTCCTCCACTCCTCTTCCTGTCTTACTCGCTGTTCAAATATTTAACTCTGTTCTTTTTCTCTTCATCTCTTTTTTTGCTGTTTTCTCTTGTCAGTTTCGCACTTTTGGAAAAATCAGTTGTGAACAGGATCTTTTTTTCCAAACGACGAGCTCTTGTTGAAAGATAAAATTGCGCTCAGTGGCTGCCAGGTGCGCGTTAGGCAATAAGAGGTGAGGAATAAAATCAGCCTGAAGCGCAGGTCCCCGTCTCCCTGATCGCATCCTGCGCTCCGAGAGACACCGCCGAAAGACTCGGTGCCACCCAGAGAGCGCTTCAGCGTGCGCCAGGTTCCATCAGACACCTTAAACGTGACCTCCTGCAGGTGCTGCTCTTAAAAAAAAAAAGGAGAAATCAATTCTGCCTCACCTGCAGCTCTCCCTAAGGGGGCGCCGAGCAGCGCTGCCTTCCAAATATCCATCTGCCGGCGAAAAAAAAGCAATATCTGACCACGACAGCCTCTGCTTGGGCTGTAATAGCGCCATTACTTATGCAGACACATAACATTTTCCATCTGCCAGTTCAAATTAGGATCATCTGCCTACAGTTTGACCCCCGTGGCCTGGATGACGGCGCGCCGGGTGGCCCGGGCTGAAACCGGGACGCAGCCTGGAGCTTTTAGGAACGCTCGTGTGATAAATCACGCACCGCCTCTTAGTCCGGGTCGAGGTGGGGTTTATACGCTGCGGCATGTTGGGCGGGTGCCAGCGAGCCCTCTGAGGTGTGATGGGCGCACGGAATATTTCCTCTCCGCTCTCGGGAATCCTTCGGCTTGACAAATGAGCTCTCGGAGGGAACGTCGAGCGAACGGGAATGAAGATAAATCTGATATAATGGTGAGATAACAGCCTGCTCCATCCCTGACAGACCCCATCATCCAGGGCATTCTTTATTGTAGGGAATGCCTAAGGTGGACATGGACACACACACACACACACACACACACACACACACACACACACACAGATATGGCACTGACATCGCAAAAGGTTTAACATGGATATGATTTTTATTTTATTTTTTTTTCAATTATTAATTGCAAGTCCTTGGAAAAGGTCAGCGAAAAAAATTTCATTTTCTTCTGCATGGTTTCTGAGGAAAAAAAAAAAAAAAAAGAAGGATTCCATCTGTATAGATGTTTTAGAAATGTTTTTAAATGGAGGCTTGGCAAAAATGTTATTAAACACCTGAAAAGATGGAGATTTACAGACATTTTAGACTCGTCGAGAGATCAAGGTCAATCACTGTGCAAATCAGAAAAGCCCCGCCCCCTTCACTGATTCATTTGCATACTGGAACCTGACTGGCTCTTATATTTTATGTAAAACACTTTGCTTTATTCCTAATTTATATTATTTTTCATTTCTTCTTTTTGTCTCGGCTCTTACTGTTTTTACCGGATTAGTATTATTTTAATTCTGCTTTTTACTGCACATTATAAATCAATTAGCGCTGCATTACGACTGTATGAAAGGTGCGACATAATTAAACTTCATTACTACAATGATTTTTTTTGATATTTTAGTTAACTAGCTGATGCATGAACCTGGACTTTTCATGTTTAACAAAAACACACGGCAGATATTAAATAAAAAAATTAAAAAAAAACTAAAAAATCTTCACGGGAATTTAAATCACACAGAAAAAACTTATTTTATAAAGTTTTTGGTGAAGTTCAGGCAAAGAGTTCAGTCTCTGAACCTCTAAAGCGCGTCACTGGGTCTCCTTTTGATCAAGACGGTAGCTCTGAGCGCATGAAAGTGCGTACAAATCCGAGATCAAAGAGTCCGGCCGACATTGGGTCCGGGTGAGAAAGAGGCAAACACAATCATATTCGCTGTATCATGTGATAAACAGACGATCGGTCACTTCATAACGACTGCTACAAACAAAGCAAACATTATCTTCGTCGTTCTTTGTCACGGAGCGTGCGAGACGCCCCGATTTCCCCGCAGAGACGCGCTCTCGCGCTCTCGTCTTGCTCTCTGGATGACCCGAGCGCAGCGGCTTTAATCCCTAACACCTCAGATTACAGGATTTGCCGAAGCTCCTTCCCAGCACACAGAGATACGGGCTCGGCTCTGAGCCGTTAAATCCGCACTTTGAAGTGCGTAAGCCCCTGCGAGGCTGGCAAAGGGTTAAACTGAGGGCTGACCTCGTCCTCAACTCCCATTAAAACCGCCGCCAGCTTCCGCGTGCTGACACTCAGCCACGATACCGAGGACGCTGCAGTACACGAGGGCAGCGTCGTAATCCTGATTAATTCCATAACGCAGGCATGTCGGAGACATTTCAGATAACGGGACACGTCACGCTAAAAACACGGTTTCACCATATAGTGGCTTGCATAAGTATTCACCCCCCATTGAAATTTTCTGTATTTTGTAGGGTTACAAACTGGAACTGAAATGGACCTCATTGGGATTATTATAATATGCACAACTGACACGCATTCTACATTATACCTTTATGCAAAAAACAGTTAAGAAGAGCGCTTCAGTAGCTTTCAGAGGACACCAGGACCATGCTGCTGCAATTTACAGCACCGGAGACAAAGGCGACCGCCATTTTAGCCACTTTGGAGCTCCGGTTTAACATTTCTGGTTAAAATGATGCCTCGGACGCTGCTACGGATTCAGTCGATCATTTTCCCGGAGTCAGAGACTTTCTTTACTCAGTCACAGTTTGTGTGAGAATTCATAAATGATTTAATTTATTTGTTTTTTAAGACATGGTGACGCCGTTTACAATATGAAAGCTCTCTTCAGAGCGATTTTTTTCATGTATTTAGTTTTCGAACACAAAAACGCACATTGCTTTGCATTGCTAATGATTCCACAATTGAAAAGGTTGACTTTCCAGTCGTAATTCTTCTTCATTCAAATTCTGTTCAAAATATTGAAACCAGTATCGTGAATCGAATCATGACCGGAGTGCATCGCTGCCTCCTCGTGGACCAACAGAGAGAGCACGTTTATTCATAATTTATTCTAAACTCATTTAAAACCTTTATTGGACTGGTCCCAGCCCGACAGCCTCACGTCAGACTCCCCTGTCATAACGGCTTATAAATAACTCATTAATAATGGAGAAAAATGCAAGGAACATAGAAATCTGCAGAGATCAGAGAGAACGTACGATTTCTCCAAGCGACGCGGCGAGCATGTGTGTGACTGGAGCCATGCGGGGGGAGAAGCAGCCATACAGCAGAGACTTGGCGCTTTCATACGTGACGAAGAAGGCAGCAGCTAGAACCAAACACAAACACATTTTATTTACTGTCTACATGAGCTCACAAAGAACTATGACGTGAAATTCCTCAATTAGCAAGCAATACGTCTCTTGTCCCCTGCGCAGTAAAAAGTGAATTATGAAGCGTACCGCTTGGAAAAGATCCCACGGCAGCAGAGGGCACGCCGGCGTAGATGCCCCTGAATCCCCCGGCCTTGTGGAAGCCTTGCTGACTCTGTAAACGTGTCTTAATGGTGTCCAGGGGGAAGAGCGTGAGGTCGACACACATGCCTGCACAGCCTCCAGCCTGGGAGACAGAAAAATAACAAATCAGAGGTTTACTGGTTTTGGAATGAAAATGTCCCTTATTTAGCAAATATATATACAGAAACAGGTGGCACTGAATCAGCTCCAGCTGCATGGACTCGAGTTCCCGCCCACTTATTTACATGTCATTTGCATACAGCGCATGTACAACTAATTAACATGAAACCTGCACTAATTTATGCAGGTGTTGCAAAAGTGAATCAGTAAAAGGAAAGCATTCAGCAGGTCCAAGGAACACCCGAGAAAAATGCAAACAGACATGCAAAAAATATAGCTGAAGGTTACTGCAAATAAAGACATATTAATTCAACTAAAAAAATTAAAAATAGAGTGAATACAAATCATTTAAAAAATTTTCAAAAAAATCATAAATCAAAAAATAAAATTTAGAGTCACAAACTTTAAAATAAATTTTTTTTTTTTAATTATTATTAAGTTCCTTGGGTCTATTTTCTCTTCTCTATCTGTGTAGAGATATTTTTTTAATGAGAACGAAAGAAAGTCCACAGGAATTCATTTAGTATGGAGTGTAAATATAAAATGTTTTTGCTGATAAAATGTGATAAAGTTTGCAGATGACATTATTAAACTGTTCAGGGCTGTTCTCAGCCGCTTAAAAATAAATCTTATAAATAAATAAAACCATCCCAAGTGTCAATTTACACAATATCAAGTTGTGCTACATCGAGTACATAATTAAGCCTTTTCCAAGTCCCTTTAACATTTGGATCTGCTGTACAACCATAAAGCTGGTACGGTCTTGTCGTTACGTGGCTTTTCTTTAGGTTGTGCCCCCCCTTAGGGTGGCCTTGGCCCTCCTTTGCCACCCCTAAAAACCAGGACATCCCCCTGCAGATGTTATGCAGTTAACAATGGATGAGAAGTACATAAATCCATTACAGTAATCATTTAATGAGCTGACTTACCAAGACTCAAATAACATGAATATTCTGAATGAAAAAAGATCAGTGTTTAACTTTGTCACTAAGCAACCAAATCAACAAGACGGATAATGAAAGAGTGACATTTTTCATCACTATTTAAAACTTACTCGCTTTAATCAGGATTATGTGTAACTAAATCATCATCCACTAATATAACAATCCCACATGACTCGCTATCTAGAAATATATATGGAATAAAGACGTTATTTTAACCCCATTTATAATAGAGGTGTAATAGATTAAAATCGTATTATTACCACAAGCGATGCTATAAACTCTCGTCTCTCCATGCTGAATGAAGCAACAGTTTTCTCCTTTCACCACGAACAAAGTCACTGTTTCCTTAACTTCCCAACGCAGCAGCACTTCATGTTGACATGCTCTGACAGTTTTGTGCTACAACCAAAACACGCTGATGAAGGGCGCAGCCATGTTTGAGCCTGTCGCGGTTTTCTGACGTCACGCGATATAAGTCCTGCCTCGAATCTGTCGATTCCAATCCGCAGGTTAGAGAGTCTGAATGAGATAGAGCAGGGCTGCTCAAGGTCTTTTTCCCCTTCCGGTTTAATAATAAAAAAATAAAAAAAACAGCAGATAATATACATAGAAATTATTCATCTACGCCTTTATATTCATAACACAGCTTTATTCTTTACTAAAAACAATCCACCGATTCAATAAACACATATGTAAATGTAGATTCTAATTTTTAACTGGAGCTTTTCGTTTCTGCTACAGAATCACATTCGAAGTTGTTGTTTTTTTTAAAGTTAATTACATTTTATTTTCAAATAATTTTTACATTTATAAACTTTATTGTTTTTATATTTTATTAATTTTGATTCAAAGTGATTAATAATAACTTAATAATGCTGAAAAACTGTTGTGGGAGAAAAAATAAATAAAATCATGGCTATGTCATTTGCCCACAAATAAGAATTCTAATCAAGGCATTTAAATAAATCTGTATATATCACTGGGAAATTTTATACATACACTACCAGGCAAAAGTTTGGACACACCTGCTAATTCAATGCTTTTTTTATTATTATTTTAATTACTTAAAAGTCACTTCATGTCTTAAAGTAATGATGGACTGTTGTTTCTCTTTACTTAGTTGAGCGGTTGTTGAC
>JAQQZX010000016.1:16246428-16274835 GCA_030068355.1 Notoglanidium maculatum | reverse complement strand
TGGATTTAGCGCATTAAAATGATCCTAGATCAGCTATAAAAAGTTAGACCTTTTTTTCACTGTTGACCAGTGTTATTATCCATTAATATTGTTTTACAAAATAATAAAATATGAGCGATAAATAAGTTCAGAAATTCAGAAAACAATCTCGCATTATAGTTATAACATCAAATGTTTTAAGAAGCACAAAAAGCTGTAAGTGCAAATGAATCTCTATGACATTTTTAAAGAAAGTTTAGCATATAAAAGCATCATGTGCCTATACAAGCGAAATACCAGCACAAACAGTGGAATGAAATCCTGTGTGCTGAGCTGCTTTTCTGCTCACCACGGCGGTAAAGAGCAGTTATTGAAACTCGGTTTGAGAATACTACGTGAATTATTTGAATACTGGAAATATTTGAGTGATTTGTGGTAAATTTAAACACCAAGACTCAACTAGTAAGGTACAAATGGAAATAAAATTATATAAAAATAATGACAAATGAATTGTCACCTATTTGATGTTCAAAGTCAAATTGTTATTATTTATATAATATATAAAATATTATTTATATATTATAAATTATAAATATATATAAACATATTCTATGAATAATTCCTCTCTGGACTTTTTATAAAAAAAATACATAAGTATCTGTAAAAAATGACAGATAAAACATCAAATGTATAAAATGTCATAAAAACATAAATGGATATTGTATAGTCTGTAAAGTTTTTTATTATTCATATAAGATGTTTTACATACAAACAAATGTGTTTTATAGGAATATGGATGAGCGTAAACTATGTCCGGGTAATAAAAATAATAAATACTATCAAAACCCCGCCCCTTTTTAAAAAATCGGTCCTCCTTCCTTGAATTAATGTGACACAGGCTACAAACGCACAGGCGTAGAGGCAGTCGTCTAACCTGCTGAATAATAGTGGGCGGAGTTATCGTAATTAACATGCACTAACCGACACTTCCTTTGTGTGTTTCTCATCACATGATCTGTAAACACCCAAGTATCACGTTTAGGTCATCACAAAGGGACACAACTGACATCTCTACATACTTCCTTTCATATTTCCTTCATTTCCTCGCCATGGCAATGTCATATTCCTTCAAGCGACCGTTGGCCTTTGTGTGCAGAAGTTTCTGAGTGGCCCAAATGCCACAGTCTCTCATCAGGAGGTAATTCACATCATGTCTGAGCTCTTTTACCTCTTTTTAACTTCTTTTTTTTCTTCAGCCCCCTGAAGTCCTTAAAGATGAAAATAAGCGAGTGCAAGTTCACCATTATTGACCGTAAAAAAGCTCAGGGGAAATAAAGTCACGTATAAAGTATACTGGAAATATCATGCTATACAATGGCTCATAGCAACCTTTAAGAAGTTATGTAGCAGAATTACTGGCATCCACAAAAATGATATTCATCCCTGAATAAAACAAAAACAAAAACACTGGGCCTCATTTGTCAATCAATAAATGTTTGCATGAGCCTCAAATCTCAAGCATGACACAGCTGATTTGCATTTGGTCACGCCTTCATAACGCCATAAAAGGCAAATCTCACAGCCCTGAAATGACTAGCAAAAGGCAAAAACAGGCTTTCGCAGAGGGAGAAGTGAAAATTATTTTGACCCAAGACCCATGTCAATAAAATATATGATCCGTTATATCGCGTCAGGTATTAAGTCGCACAGGTAAGTTTTGTGCAAAGGCCAATGAGGTGAAATCTTCAATTTTAGCAAGAATCGCTTGATAAATACCTTATCGTTCTGATCCTTCAAGAGAATTGAGAAATTGTAATCCTAAGCATTATTTTAAAGCACTTTAATGAACACTATACAATCTAACTCCCATTTTGACATGCTTTTTTGTTTTGCTATAAAGCCACGCGGCGTCGCTGGCGAATTTATTTTTAGGGGTAACATTTTGGGGTGATCTTTGGCGTCTGAATGAGGCCGAGGATTCCCTCTTTCTTATTACATCATGGAATCCTCATTGAAATATTCTAAAAATAAAGATTTAGACCGAGTTTTCCCTCGTAAACAAACTGTTGCTATGGTGACATATGATGATGATGATGATACAATAATAAACTTGGTAGCAAAATGGAGCTTACGGACCCGGGAACCTTAGAACACGCAGAACTCAAATCACCCAAAATGCGAATTAACACCTGATTTGACGTGACAGGTCACATACGTATTATTTAACAGTGTAACAGCACCCGAAAGGCCAAAATCTGCATCCAATTACAGAGAGATTGAACTTGATTTTTGTTTAGGTTTTTCAAAGGCAAATAGAAAATGGTTTAACATGAATACAAAGGGGGGAAAAAAATCCTCATATCTACAGTACCCAGGTGATCATGGACACCAAGCACATCGCACAGGGAAACTGCTTTGTTTAATTGTTTATTTATTCAAAGCAAAAGTGTCTGGGTGAATTTCAACCAGAAATCCGTCGTGCACTATACATACCAAATCAAAGCAGAAAGGTGTGTTTCCATGGGAAGACGATGGGAATGTACGATATGTTGCATCTTGAGACGTACCAGATCCGTCACTGAGTCCTACCTCCCGAGTCCATCCTCCGTTTATACAGCAGGGTTCTTAATTGAACGATTGGTCTTATTTGTCTTAACTTATGGATTTATGTCGGTGCGCGTTCTTTATTTGGAATGTCTGATATTTCTTTAGTTAAAGTCATAAAGATGACAGTTGCAGAAAAGTTTCTTTAAGTTGGTGTCTCACTAAAAATGCACAAGCTATAAACACTTGACAGCATAATCCGTTTATAAAAGTGCAGTCTTTTTTTTTTAAAGTTAGGAACTGTGGAATATTATCCATGAATTCAATATATATTCTATATGTATAGAATTATATACATTATATAGACCCTCATCAATCCATTAAAACTCAGGTTCCGGTCTCTGTTCTCCGTCTCTCGTCCGAGAGCCATTGACCCGTAGCAACATAACGGTTAGAGCAAGAACCACCTACACAGCTGTAGAGCTGGACCTTTGTGTCTTTGTCTCCTACTCTTCTCAGATCTGATCTAAAGACGATTCATTAAACAGTTCACCACGTACCAGAGCAGCATCACTGTCCCAGGACCTGCATTTATGAAAACTGTTTTCTCTCCTATCAAAGCCGATCCTGGAGCTGAACTTCTGAACTTTATAAAGACTCAGCTTTCATCCTCCCAACATTTGTATCCCATTATAACCCCCTTCCCCGTTCCTGACTGTCTTTTTCTGTATATAAAGTGAGCAAGAGATACAATTTCACTCTCCAGGGCAAGTTCTGAGACTTCATGTGTGCTGCATATGCCACATGTTTATCTTTCTCATATCCTGCAAGGCTTTGGCATTGGAAGTAAAAGTCAGGGATCAACAAAGCTGTGTGATCTGCAGGCTACTCAGTGGAGAACATCGGTGCTAGACTTCAGATTAGAGCTCAGATGAAGTAGACAAAACACGTTTTGACATGCTGTTAAAACTTCCAGGTCTTAAAGGGCTGATATACATAATGAAAAATTACCCAGACGTCCATCATCATGACCGTAATTGGCGAATCTATTGCAATATCTGCATTATAGGACATATTTTAAGACTAAAACCACAGTTTTCCTGATTTAAAAAAAAAATTGTTCCTAATATGTCTTTCATTATCACATACATTGTCATAAAGAAGCATGTAAGAATGAAACGTATCTAATAATCTAGAAACCACATAGATTATCCAAAATAGTGACTTATAAATACACACTACATGTGAATATACAATTAAAGAGCTACGGTGTAGGATTTAGGGGGATCTATTAGCAGAAATGGAATATAATATTCATAAATATGTTTTCATTAGTGCATAATTAGCTGTAACTACGAATCGTTGTGTTTTCGTAAGCTTAGAATGAGCCCTTTGTATCCACACAGGGAGCGGGTCTGCCTCTACGGAGCCGCCATGTTGTGCTGCTACAGTAGCCCAGAACGGACAAACCTCTAGAGAGCGCCTTCCACGTTTCACGTTTTTACAGTGTGAATCGGAAAGGAAGCACAGGAAGAACGACAAAGAAGAAGAAAGGACGAAGAGGAATGGTGCTGGATTCCAAATTTTGAAAAATGGAGGATCATACTTATTAATTAAAAACCAAGGGAGTGTGAATGTAAGTGCTTGGAAGTACACTACAGGCACCTGACAGCCACCGTACGCTCTAATACATGCCTGGTGAGGGAGGGGTAAGAGAGGGGCATTCAGGTGGTTTGCAGTCAAATGAAAAACTATTTATTTTACTTTACCAATGTTAGCTGGTTTGCTAACTGCCTCTCGAGTTAGCTAGCAAACTAACTGCAAGTGAACAAGCTGGTTTTTGTCACAAGTGGATTTTAATATCTGAGTCTAGATTGGAGTAATGATATCGATAAATGTTTACAGAATGTAAAACTTGGAGAATTCCAGACAGCGTTAATACAACATCAAACACGACAGTCAAACTTTCTCAACCGGGGCGTGTGTGTGCACAGCCGAGGGGTCGAGGCAGGCGACAGGGTCGCAGGGTTCCCATGTGCACCAGCTTTTGTCTCTCTGGACTGAGCAGCTCAAGCGGACAGACAAAAGGACAGGAGGGAAAGGGAAATAAGCAGTGTTTAACTCTGTTTCTATTTCTTAGTCCAAGAAAAACGAGCAAAAGGTTATAGATTGTATCAAAAAGATATACATGTGTTCATCTGTGCGGTCGAGCTTGTTTTTAATGTTTAAAGTGAACTCATTTATATGCTATCATTTAAAAAAAAAGGAAAGAAAAAATACGGGCATTGCACCCGCACACACTCTAATCAGGTTATTATGCAGCACGCAATATATATGCAATAATCACATTTATTCTGTACAATATCAAGACTCAGAGAAGGTCCCTTCTGTAATACAGAGAATTTACATACGCTGCAGTAATAACACTATGCACACTCGTATCTTAGACGTACAGCATAAATGCTGATTTAGGTGTAAATAAATTATATATTATACTGTATATAGTCCTGGTATGTTCAATCTTTCCTTTCTTTGTTTCTTTCTTTCTGTCTGTCAGTTGACAGCCATGGACTCAGATGCAGGTAAACAAAACCTTATTTATCAAGCTCGCGGACAGATCCAAAACGTGAGGCAAAAACAAGGTCGGAGAACAGGCAAAGGTCAGGCGACGTGCATGTAGCCTTCCAAAGAGCAAAAAGAAACAAGATCAAAAGCAGACAAGACCATGACTAAATATAAGGCTTGGTAGCGACTGGCATGAGAACACAGCGCATTGGGCAAACACTTTGCAATGAGTTGAATGACCGTTGGGTGTAATGAGTTCCTGGTGGAGGTGGTCAGTAGTCAGGTAAACGTGACTGTGTGAGACGGGAGTTCGAGTCCTTGGCGGTCGTGTTTGTAGGTGTTATTGGAGTGTAGTTGGACACCAATTCCGCTGTCTGTGCTACTGTAAAGTAATCCACGAATATCTGAGTTTGAAATGATGTTTGGGAATTATGTGAGTCCACTACATATAAAAGAGGTCTCGAGACATTTTCTGTATTGACTTGCACTTGAGCTTGTCTAGCTCATGGTCATTGGTCTAGCTAAATATAGTCTTGTTCTTGGATGAGAGTTTGTTAAAATAATGTTTGTGTTGTCTCTTTTTCCACATGCACAACATTTAATAGCCTAATCATTGGTACAGTGGCTTTTTTCTTAGGCTTTCTAGCCTCGATCACGACTCTTGCTTCCATTCGGACGTGATCTTGACATGACCTTTAACCCCTTGGTCTTGACTCGATCTTTACTTGATTTTGATTACAGCCCTACACAAGTTACTGAAGCTCAAACGTCTCTCGGATACAGACATTTTCAGCTGTTAGAGTTTTACCCTGACTTTTTTTAAAGCTTCCACCAGAGACGCAACCTAGATTTAACCTTAATTTCCCAAAAGTGTCTGCCAGCCAGATGTCTAAACAGAATTCAAAAACTAATACTGCAATGCATTTTCTGTTACTTTTTACCGACCTGCCTTATAAGACTTCCTGTTAGGGTATGTTTATTCTACTTCCAGCAATAGATTTTCACTTCTCATTACTTAGTAATTATTCAAATGGCTTCTCGGAAGTGCTGAACAGATTCTCTGAGACTACATGTCAGGTAGAAAGATTGCTATTCGGGCTTCATTTACTTTATTCTTTCCGATCCTGACTTAAATACGAGGTCACTGTGATTCGGGGACCCTTTTTGTGCACTGTGAAACAAGAAAAAAAATCTAAGTAGACTGAGTAAAGCTTTAAGAGCAGAAGAATGACTAAAAAGAGTAATCATTTATTTTAAAAAGGACGAGTCGCTGAGTGTCAGCCAGATCGCTTTGACCCGCTCTTGTACTGTCATGCTGATGTGCAGAGAAGAGAAAACATTCTCTCTTGTGTTTCTCTTGTTCTTTCTTTTCTGACGGTCCTGATCAGGATAAAGTGATGTACAGAATGTATGCAGATTTCTCGCCAAATCATTCCTTGAGTCTGTGGAAATTGATCTGCTGTGCTTTCATTCTGATTTAGAAGCTGATTAGCATGAAATCAATTGCAAATTGTTGGTGTGTGTGTGTGTGTGTGTGTGTGTGTGTGTTTGTGTGTGTGTGTGAGAGAGATTATTCAGCAAAGAGAGCAGCAGGCTCTGCATCTCGAGGCTGCTTGATCATCACATGCTTTACCCCTGTGTCTTTCAGGAGGGAAATCGGGTTCGATGTCTTACACCATCGCTCCGAGAGCCCAGATGTGGCGGCCTGGCAGGACGCGCCTCCTCCATGCTCGGGTCGACTCTGCTGGGAAAAAGCACACGTTAAGTTTAAGGCATGTTAAAATACATGTTTTGTTTTGAAGGAGCATAGAATATACAGTACAACATTTATACTCTCTCCTTCATAACACACACACACACGGAAAATTTTATATGCATGAAGATGATCACAGTGACGAAAACGAGAACAATCACTAATTTCTAACGGTGTTGTTCTCAAATATTTGACTTGCAAATAGCTCTTGATTAAAGTACTATTGTGCGAGTGATAATGACGCAGCTGACGGTGGTGAATTATTAACTGTTACAATAAAAGCGCTTTCCTATAATGTTGTGCCACTGTGAGCGACATAAAAGTACATAAAAAGGAAACAAGGTCAGGATTATTCTATGAAATGCGGTTCTTGACGTCACACACACACACAAACACACACACACATGCTGGTTATACCAAGGTTTGAAGATCTATCATCTCTAAAAGTTGCATAATTAATATTTGCTCAAAAGAATCATATCCAAAGACAAACACATGTTAATCCTAGTTGTTGTCGAGAGACTAGCAGGAATGGGCCGGATACAGAATAGGATATGGGGGGGAAAACCTTGGGGGTGTGCTATTATAGGAAAAGAATCAACGACAGGGTGGTGTGATTAAGCGAAGTCACTGTTACCATCCCAAAGATTATTTTCCAATAAACACACATCCTCAAGCACTTTTTTTTAATCAAATTACACATTGTTATCTGATAAACAACGGCATATCATTTTTTAAAAATCCATTTATAGTTGCATTTAGTTGTGGAACATCCATAAACCAGACGAGCTCTGGTTCTTACTTACATTATATCAGCTACACACAATTGTTTTACTTGAACAGGAAAAGCCTACATGAAATCACGTTAAAGGCAATCTGTTAATAATTATTATTATTTTTTTTTTTAAATCTGAAATAAAAAAGGCGTTCTTCATGTTTACGTTTCAGTCGTATTGTAGAATGTGGATTGGTTTTGGTCACAGCCCAGAAAGCATCAGTATCATGGACTGGCCCTGCTGTGTGTATAACCTGTCAGACTGGAACTGTTATGTGCAGGAGGACTGGAGTCGGTGGAAGTCATGAAGAACAAACCCGAGCGTCTGGTTGAACCTGAGTGACGAGAGCACATAGTTATACTCAAAGTCTAACGCTCACTTTTAGTCAGCATTCCTCTGTGGACAGTTCAAACTGGTCCTGCGGGTAGGGCACAGGTTTTCTTCTTTATGTCAGAGAGACAGCGGTGAAAGAGTAGTTAGGGTAATGATGGTGGTGTTTTTTTTTAATTTTTTTAATTTTTTTTAAAGTTGTTCCATATACCCAGGAACATTTAATGAATTTCTGCTTCTTGAACAAATTTTTCCTTAATTGTTTCAAGTTGTGAAACTACAGAAATGCAGGCTGTGTTTCAATAGTTGAACGGTTAATCTTATTAATTTTTCTATTTTTAAATAATATTGAATATTAGCTAAATATTAATATTTCTGATTATTTGTATTTTTTATTAAACTATTATTATTATTATTATTATTATTTATGTTTTTCTTTCTTTTTTTTTTTTTTTTTTAAAGAAATTCAAAATCAAACCACAGAATTAAATCCTGTTATTTAATTACATTTTGTCTAGAAACGCCCTTTTTCATCTTCATTTCTTACAAACTCTGGGTTGTGTTATGGATATTCTTCTTAGATGGATAATTTGTGTCATTAGCATTTTGCAGTTTGTAGGACAGTACATAAGTAATAAAGTAGTAAGTAAGTAATAAAGTAATAATACTACATAAAAATAATCAACAGCAGAGTGGTATGATGCGTCCTGATGTGAAGCGGAGTTACTCTTATCGCAAGCCTCGAAGTTTTATTCCTCTTATACCACAGCGATTTATAAAAATTACAACTTTCTATTTAATTATTATTAGTGCAAAACATATTTCGGCTGCAGCCGAGGCCAGTTTGCTAAAAGTTGAAATCTTTCCTCTCTCCAAAAAGGACTTGTTATTCATGCATTCATTCATGCAAACAACTATTCATGCATTCATCACAGCTCGTCTTGACTATTGCGACCTCTTATACGTGGATTTGGCCCAATCTGTGCTGTCTCACCTTGAGCTGGTTTAAAATGTAGCAGCTAGATTTTAAACTGGGACTAGGGACTATATTTCACCTGTGCTAGCATCTCTCTACTGGTTACCAGTGAGATTCAGAATTGAGTTTAAAATCTTGCAAAATATTTGCGACCTCCTCCATCCCTACTTGACACATAGATCACTTAGGTCATCCAGCCAGCTACTCCTCATAGTTCCAGGATCATGGCTGAAGTCTAGGGGTGACAGGACTTTCTCACTTGCTACCCCTAGGCAATTGTATGTTGGGTGGTGGTTAAAGTTACTGTCTAATTTATAATGGTCCGTTTATTTTTGACTGCTGTTTTTTTATCTTGATTGTTTGTTTTGTGCTTAATAACTGCACAGCACTTTGGAGCAACTTCTGTTGTTTCAGATGTGTTTTATAAATTGACTTGACTTGACCAGGCGAATGGGTGTGTTTGCTCTGTTTTGTAAACACTGTGTATAAGGGGACGGCGCTAGGACCGTGCGATTGGAACGCTTTTGGGGCTCCCCGCCCATCCAGGACTACGGAGGGATGCAGTGCGCATGCGCGGACTCTCCAGCGACTCTAACTCCACACACGCTGAAGAGGCGCGCGGACTGAGCGTTAGTCATGAAAACAAACAAACCGTGGACGCCGTACCTGTTTTAAAGGAGCCGTGAGTCGACTTAGGAGCGGGGAAGAAAACAAACAAACAAAGTGGAAAGGAATAAAGAGTTTGGGGACTTTTTAGCGGAGGGAAATAACTTGTGGAATTAAAAAAAAAAAGCCAAACCAAACCAAACAGGTCGTGCGCGAGGCGTTGTGTCGTTAATGAGGATTGAGCAGGAAGATGAGGAATAAAGCGGATGTAAAGTAGAAACAGCTGGTGGAGGAGTTTCATTTAAGTTCACTACCGGATAAAGGATGGCTTGAGTGGTTCTTTTTTTTTCCTCTCAATATTTTTTATTTTCTGGAAGGAAGCGCACGCGCTCATGTTGGGAAGAGCGGTGGAGAAACTTTGCTGCGTCTGAAAAACAACCGGTTTGTGCGCTGCTGTCAGACACCGGGAGGATCTGACCACCTGTTTCCGGACAGACTCGTGTCCTGTCTCTCCTCTGTCCCCTGTCCTCACCATGTCCAAAGCCATGCAGAAAAAGACCCACTGGAGCGCGAGAGTGAGCGAGTGCGCGGTGCGGCGTGACGCGCGCGGGGATGTGAACGTGCCGCTGCAGGGCGGAGCGGAGAACGGAGAGTTCGTGTACGTGGGCCGCGTGGATCCCGGCTCCATCAGCTTCGAGCACGGCGCTGTGTCCGAGGGAGAGCTGCTGCTGGAGGTGGACACGCTGCCCGTGTCCGGATTACCGCTGTACGACGTGCTGAGCGCCGTCAAGAGCGCCAAAGGACCCGTTCGACTCCGAAGCGTCCGCCCAGGTAGGCAGCGCGTGCGCAGCAAACCGGAGTTATTTATGTTTGTGTTTACTTTCCGCTCGCGCTTTTGCTGTTCAGGAGGAAACAAACACAAAGTTCCTTCTTCAAGTGTCTTAACAAACACCAGACAACTTTATTACACACACTCTTAGTTGTAACAAAAAAAAGTTTATATATATAAATAAATAAATATAAATAAATATATATAAATAAATAAATATAAATATAAATAAATAAATATAAATATATATATATATATAAACACGTGCACCTGAAGGTTCTAGATTGTCCTTTTCATCATCTACACCTGAAAGGGTTCTACTACTATGTAGAACCTATAAGGGTTTCCCTAAAGTGACAACTGAGAAACTCCTAAGGGTTCTAGTTTATGACTTACCCCTAAAAAGGTTCTACTTGGAACACTTTGCATAGAACCCTTAAGAGTTCCCACAGATGGACAACTGAAAACCCTCTGATTCTACTCTACACCCTTTCAAACAGGAAAACACTTTACATAGAACTCATAAGGGTTCCTCAAGTGTGCCAACTGAGTTCACGGTGTTTTTATTTATTTATTTTAAATATTGAACCTTCTACAGATGATTAAAAGTATTGTCACGTAAACTTAAAAGGGTTTCACTTTCAGGTAACACTTTACTTAGAACCCATACAGGTTCTCTCAGACAGACGACTAGGAAATCCGTAAGGATTCTAGATTGTCCCCTTTATGGCCCACGCTCAAGAGGTTCTTTGAACCATTTCAACTAGGAAAAGATTACATGCAACTCGCAGCTTTTCCCATAGAAGCATAACTGAAGAACCCATAAGAGTTCGAGATTGCTTCTTTTATTACCTCATCTAAATGGCTTCTATCTGGAACCCGTTCCGATAAAAGAACATTTTGTAAAACCTGTACGGGTTCTGTGTAAAGGGACAAAAAAATAAAAATGAAGGGTTCTAGATATACTTCTGTTTTTCTAATATTGAACCTATTATGAATATTGAGAGTTTTATCACCTGCCATAAAAGGGTTCTACTTGAAGCATTTCAGATAGGAAAACATTTTACATAGAACCCAAAAAATCCCAGAAAGATAACTGATAAAACTATAAGGGTTCTAGATTTGCCCTTTTTCACTCATGCCTAAAAGTTTCTACTTGAACCCTTTCAGGTACAATGCATAAAAGTCCCCCAAGTGGGAGAACTGAGGACTTCCTTCAGGTTCTAGCTTTATGATTCCCGCCACTACGAATAGAACTAGGAAAACTCTTTACATAGAACCCATATGATGTCCCCCAGAGTGAAAAGTGAAGAAGCCTCTTCTGCTAGATTGACTGTTTTATCACCTACACCTAAAGGCTTCTGCTTGGAACTCTTTCAGACAGGATAACGTTTTATAGAGAACCCATCAAGACATCCAAACAAAGAACATCTAAGGGTTCTAGATTTAGGGTTTTTCTCAGATTGTACAGATATTAGCCCTCAAATCACCAACACATGACTATTAGGAAAAAATCTACATGGGTTACACCAAGGTTCCAAGCTTCCAGAATGGGTTCTCCTTGGAACCTTTTCAGGAAAGCCCTTCAAAAATAATTAAAACCGGTTCAACTGGAGACACAACTGGAATACCCCTAAAGGTTCTATTTTCTCACGGTCTACTACTACTTTTATTTTGATCTCCTACACCACGGGTTCCCGCCCCTGTGTTCCTGGAGAACCTCAACCTCGCTGCTTTTTTCTCGGTGCTCTGACACACCTGCTCCATCTAGTCAGCTAATTAGCAGTGCCTTAAACAACAGAAGAGTGTGTGTTCGAGCAGAGACGACCCCGCAGGACAGGAGGTTCTCCAGAACCAGGATGGGACTATGTTCTTGAAGGGAATGCCCCAGACAGGGAACACTGAACAGAAAGGTATTTGTTTGGATTTTGAGTTACGAAACCGCTTCAGCTGATGTTTGTCCTGATCCCTGACCACCTTTAACTATCGATCAAGTTTCACCGAACAATAATATAATTTGGAGCAACTTCTAGAAAGTTCTAATAAGAAATCTACAGCAAGGCAGCGAGTCATGTGAAGCTAGTCGTGAATGCCCCACGGCAGGCCGGCTCTCGGTCTCCAGCGCTCAGTTTAGCGTTAAATCAAATCAGCAGGCCGCATGTCGGAGACTGAGCTGTAAATCTCAGGTGGAGGAAGCACAGCGCGTGTATTGTGTCGGGGTTCTCTCGCTGAGGCGCGCTGACAGCTCCCTGCAGATTTCTCCCTCATCACATGGTTTAAGTTATGGAGCGGGCTCGAGGCTGAAGCGCCCCGCCCACTCGGCCCCGTTTCACCGCACGGTTTCAGACAATATCAGGAAACGTGCCAGTCGACTTCGAGTACATGTTCGCAAAGCGCCGCTGGCATTCGTTCCATCCCTCTCTCTCGCTCGGTCGCTCTCTCTCTCCCTCTGTGTGCCTCTATCTTTCCATTTCTGACTCGGAGCCACAAAAACTGGTGTTTAGTTTCACTTTTATTCATCATGCCTGGAAAGTTCGGTGAAATTGCGCCTAATTGAGAAAATATGTTTGGCAAAGATTCTCTTCAGGTCTTATCTTACAACAAACATTTGTTTTTGAAAACCCCACCCTGAAACACGTTCATTATTGTTCTGTCAGATTACTTGTGTTGTCATGTGTTTAGCAATTCTGCTTTCCACGCTTGTGGCTCTCGGTGCCGTGTTTCCGTCATTCCTCTAGAACGTTTGCGTTCGTTTCTCAGACGTAGGGGAGACGTTTCGCACTTGGCTCCTAAAAGCAAAAGGGCAAGAGCGTTCTTTTCTCACTCGCCATTCGTTCGACGTCATTGTGATGAGATCCAGCGTAGAAGAAGTGGAAACATCAGTGGAGTCGTGTTGCGCTGAAGGCGAGGTCGCGACTTGTAATTCTCCGCCTCTAACCAGTAAAAGTCACAGAAAACGTCCCCTGCGAATGAAATTTCAGCTTGGGGTCGTCTTCTCAATAAATATTTCCTCCCCTGTTTATGGAGTGACGTCAGATCGACACGGCCGCTCGCACATTACTTGCTTAAATCTGTAACACTGACCAAATTCATCAGTTTTGAGAAGGTAAACATCAACACTGGAGTAATCACTCCTATAACTGATGTTAGCTTTCAAGCTAAAGGCAAGAATTTGTTCACACGTCGAGCGATCCGAGGCGGGAAATGACATCATTACATCCTGCAAATGAGGACTTGCAAGGCACCAGGAACGCGGCACCGAGACTCGAGTCCGTTAGTTAGCGATCTACGGGTTTGACAGCGGTGTTAGCGTGAAAGTCGAAGTGTTGAGTGTAGAGACGAGCAGCTGAGAGAGCTGGACAGAAGAAATCACTAAAGCGCCGCTGCATCGCTCTCTAGGTAGGTGCTAAAATCACAGAATTGAGGAAACCTGTTGATGGGGAAACGGAGAATTTCATGACCTTATGAAACTTGGGTAGTTACGTAACTACGAATTCAGTTTATTCAGATTTTATTACCTTCCATGCATGACCTGCTTTGTTTTTGTTCAACTGTATGATAGTACAGCTCTCACACACACACACACTCACACACACACACACACACACACACACACACACACACACTCAGTGCCAGCACAGTAGGCATACTGCAAAGTGACCTTGGCCATATCTTCTGTACTCGAGGAAATAAACATGGGCTGTAGTGCAGCAACTAACGCGAGTATTAATCTTCATCGATTTTCCATTCTGCTGACTGTTTACTTTATAAAACCTCTGCTTAATGATGTAATAAAACAAAAGTTATAAGGATATAATTTGTTGCTGTTGAAAGAAACTTTCACAGAAGCAGTCATCATCTTTCATCCAGGCAGCTGTGAGGTCGTGTCAGTCACCACGGGAACGCTCTCCGTTTCACACCGCTTGACCCTCGACCTCCTTCGCTCGCCGTCATTGTTGCCAATCTGCAGCCAGCGATTTCCGCATCATTGATGCGACGACTCCTGTTGACTTGCAAATGATCTCACGGCCGCACGAGCTTTCAGAATCATCCGGCCGGTTTGCATGTGTGGTCAGGCGACCTTTCAGGCAAAATGCATCCAAATATTCCACAATGGAATAGGGAATGTTATAGGGAAACTTCATTCCCATGTCGCAGCAATATGTGTCAGATTTATGACCGAAATCGCGATACATGACATTTTGACATACATGACATGTTTAAAATGCTGCATTAAAAAAAAAAAAACTCAAAAAGAAAAGAACAAATAATGTATATTTAATATGTTAGTATTTCATATGCTTCTGTAAATTTTTATATAAATCTGACAAACATTACAGATACGTATATAGAAATAAAATATGTATCTAAATACAAATATCTGATTAAAATGATCTGTTAAATTAATCGAATGATGGAATAATTTAATATAATTGAACCTATTTTATACGTGTGAAAATGGCATGAGAAGTAAAAATTTTTTTTTTATATCATTAATACACATCAACATATAATGTCAAATGCTTTTAAAATATATAATTCCATACTTTAAAAGAAATTCATATTTTGATATCTTAGATACAGTAAAAAAATAATAATTTTTTATTTAACACGTATACAAAAAGTAGAATTTAAAATCTTTTTATTTATTTATTTATTTTTTTATACTTTACTGTGAAACATCTTGCGTTCTTGGTGTGACGTGTCCGAAAAACAGTTCTTCACAGCTTGCAGTGATCAGTTATGAAACAACTGGAATAGAACATTTTTAAAAAAAAGAATTAAGTAAATAATTAGTAAATAAACGACCGTGTGTTCAATACGCGGTCTTGGTGGGAGTGCGCGTCGATGAATATATGATTTTTTTAAATTTATTTTTTTTAAAGAAAAAAATCTAAGTGTAGACTTCGGTGAGCCATTTAAAAGAGCTCCACAGATTTCCCTTGACATGAGCGTGAGAAAACCAGTTACTGTGGAAGTTCACAATTCAAAAATAATTTTCTGCTGGCACAAATTGTACACAGGATCTCTGTCTCTCGGTCTAAAATCCCATTAGCACTTATCCTCTGATCCTGCTCACTCGCACAGATCCCATATCACCGCTCGGAACATGAGCCACCTGATTGGACACGAGGCGATTTTGGACGCTGGATTTGCCACGGGGTCGGATTAGTGCGAAGATCCCGGAGTCCGGAATGCACGCGGGGGTTTATTTTACCTGCCACGGTTCGTCTGTTTACTCTGGGATCACGCTAAACCCTGTTGAATTAACGGCAGGAAATGCGATTATGGGAGGGTCGGGGGTCAGAGTGAGTCATATTTGATTGCGAAATAACTCCCCTTGTACCACAGTGCTGTCGAATTCCCAATTCTGATCAGGTCAGAAGGTGTTGGTGATTCTGTCTAACAGCAGAACTGACAGTAATCCCTTCTACAAGCCACAGGTTTATATTAATACACACGTTCTAATATGCTAGCGTTTCTATAGTAACGACTTGTATACAACTTGTCAAGTCCACAAAAAACAAATGGAAAAAAGCTGTAGGTGTTGACACGGTGACGTTTCCTGGAAGGAGTCTCCAGCGCGCATAGAGGCTTAAGCTTTCGTAGAAATGGTTCTCGAGGTTCTCGCGTGTTGTATGTCACTCCGTTTGAGATTCCGTGTTTTCACTCAACCAGGTTTGGAAGGAGCGTCTCCAAAGGCCATTTTTCTGTTTTATCAGTACGCTGTTGCTCTGAATAGCCATAAGCCACGTATCAAAGCTGGAATTATAATTGTAGCGAGTTTCCTTTCAGCACCTGGGTTTAATTAGCGCAGGATCGAACCCAGCCCTGGATTCTATTACAGCGGAAAAGCCGCGAGCAAGAAAACCTGCCCAGTGTTTCCCTGATCTCAATGGGATTAGCCCAGTGGGTGTCATGTTTTCTCTAATTAAAAAATGACTTGTTCAAACATTATGCACTATATTCCAGCTACTTAGGTTCTCCGCTAGCATCCAAAAATGTGCTACGTCGTAATCTGACGACTGTCATGGATTTGAACCGGGATGTAAGGATCACTCCGGGTAAAACCTAGACCGCTTGTAAAAATTCCACTAACTTGTCTCATTTCCTTCACGCTCGGGTCGTTATGTAACGTCAAGTCGGAGATCTATTATCGTATAAACCTTCAGAAAAGCAAACATTCCTGTGGTCCTTACACGGTTCCATTGCTACGCTAACCGGCTATGTAGCTAATAGTTAGCTAAAGTACGTGTAGGATTTCCCGTGTAATGAGATTTTGTTTATGCTTGCCAGTAATAAGATTAACTTTATTTATCTTGATGCTGATTTTTAACGAGAAATGTTTTTTGGGATACTTTTAGAAGCAACTTGGTGACATTTAGGAAAAATATTCTGGCTAAGCTAGTTGTATCATTTTTCTTCGAACTTAAACTAGCAGAAACTGGTCCTTGTGGGTTTAATATGTTTGAGTGAATGTTAATATAGAAGAATGAATCATATAATTGAATATATTTGAATACTTTTTCAGAGAAATTGCGATATTTAGAGTGGGGGAAAATCCTAGCATTGTTCTGAGGTAAACGCTAGAGGTGAAATGCATTGTGGACATTTTAAAACTAACTGTTTAAAGTAGGTTTATTGTCGTTTGAACGCAATAATGCTGGGGACAAATTTGTGTTAAAGCATGTGTCCATCACATGAGCTAAAATGAGGCTGGGTGCTAAACCTTTGCTGCGTTCCTTTTACCTCAGAAACGGAGGAAGAAGCACGGACACCTCCACGTTCTTCGTTTGTTAGCGACAAGCTAGCCAGCTAGTTTCTCGTATAGTCAGTGTTATAGATTTAGCAAACATTTCTGTATGTTGATTAATCTAAAGCAAACAGTTGTACATACAGAATAACTCATTTAAAGGTAAGAAATGCGGTGTTTACACGTGGTGCTGTGAGCGGCCATTTTGATTTGACGTCTCGGAGGAACTCGGGCTTTAGGAGTGTCCGAGTAGGAATGTGTAGTCGAGACTTCTTTGGTTTTTCCTGGTTGGAGGTCGGGGTTTACAGGTTATGACACCTGACTGAATGCAGCATTTGCTCAGAAACTAGGAAGTGACTTTATAAATCCAGACATTTCTCTTCTTCCTTTTGCAGCTCAGAGCAAATGGTCGGCGTGTTTGTAAACGCTGACAGGTTGAAGAGACGTCCCTCTCTTGTTTGAGAGAACGTCAAGCTGTGAAGAGCTTCTGTGCTTCTCAGTCGGCCCTGATTAGCTTCCTGCCGTCGCTCACGGAGAGCGAAGCCGTCTTCCCGTCGAACCATACCGCGTTCCGTAAGGGCCGAGTTATTAGGCCGCTGGGTCTGAAACGGTCCCTGTCCCAAGCGAGCGTCTTCATCTCGTCGTCTCGTGTTTCGCGATGTTCATCACGTGCTGCACGACCAACTTTCAGACCTTCCTGTCCGTCTTCTGCTTTCTCTTTCCTCTTCACGAAACCACTTCTACAGAATGTTTATACAGATGAACAGTGTCCAAGTTCTGTCCAAACTGCTTAGAGAGTTAAAAAGCAGATTGCGGGATAATGAAGCGAGCCTGTAGATCTTTTCCAGACCCCCAGTGGAAAGGGAACGAATACAAGCACAAGATGTCTCGACTTATGAGGGAACACGATCTGGGTTTCGCTAGGAGTCATACCCCACACGCTACAATTCAGTGCTCGCCGTGTCCAGGTCCCGAACTGGGAATTGTTTCCTTGCTACCGATTCCTTAATTCCCGAAACATTCCGCAAGGAAGGTGTAGAGAACCGTTCTGTATCTGCATCTCTGACGCTAGTTACGGCTTCAAGGCAAGTCACGGGTTCATATTAACGCGTTCGTTCTCAAGGCTTTATCGTTTCTATGGTAACGGGGACTTGTATGGCGGACGCCACACAACGAAGGTCTAATAATCAGTGCATTTCTAATGAAGGAAAAAAATATTGTTGACCTTTCTGTCAGCAGATGCAGATTTATTTAACCTTTTTTAACAGTTTCGTAACAGTCAGAGATGAAGATCTAACTTTAGGTCGGAGTCTTCAGGACAGTTTACATTCCTGAAGTTTCTCAGGAATTTGGCGCCTTTTTTTCCTTGCAGGCACTCCCTACAAAAATGTATTGGAAAACGGTGTGGTGGAAGAACTTCTTGATGTGTTCTTAACTCCATTTTGCTTTTTTGCTTCGTTACACCGTTCCATCCTTGATTATTTTCCCATAACAGCGCACCTCCAACTGTTTTTATTCCTCACGTTTGCAGCCAGCTAGACAGATTTTGCAATGCAAGAACCTTTATTCTGGGATCGTGTTGGAAGGGTTTTTTTTTTTTTTTTTTTTTTCCCCAGATGATTGACACGAACGATGATTAGAGGCTCCGGCAAAGACGTCGGAAACGTGAAAAAGGTTTCAAAGAATCTCCGCAGACGTTTCTCACTAGAGGACTGTCTTAGTAACGGCATCTAAAGAACAGTCGGCTTAAACGCACACCGTAATTCTGTTCTATAGAGTGAAATACGACTTGTCCAGCGCTCATAAAGTAGTCCAGTAACGACAGCGTTGCTATTTACTGAAGCACAACCATAACCGGAACAATGCGAGGCCACATGCGTGGAAAAGGGAACACGTGCGTTGTTCTGTTGAGTGCGAGTGAAAATCCTCCTCTTTTGTCTGCATGTCTGAGGCCGTCTGTGTTCCAGCACTTTATTTGAAATCCACCACATCTTGTCTTTTTAGTTAATCCACCTTTTCCAACCTCAACCAAAGACTGTTTTATTGTGGATTCATTCTTGATAATCATGTCCAGCTACTGGGGCGTTCCCAGTAGAGCTAGTCAGTACGATGTATCGTGATAAATTGTCACAATGCACTTTTCTTTAACATTTTTGCAATGAATTGCTTCTTTTTGATGACGTTTAATAACACTAACCTATAACTCGGGGTTTAACGGAACCGAAACCTGGCACCGCCTTGCTAGATGGTACACCGTGATCCGTGATATTTTGTATGGCTTCTAGTGTCTTTTTCTGGTCACATCGCCCGACTCTAATTCCTACGTCATTAACCTTTGGCTATTTGTTCTGATATTTGTTTCGAAAAGACTCTTTTCGTTGCTAGTGATATTTGAGGGCCAATACACCAGTTTCCTTTTGCAGCATTTAAGTCTCAGTATGTGAAAACCACGACGATTCCCGAGGCCCGTCATTTCTGGCACATATTGTTTAAATTGAAGGTATTTGCATGTTGAGTATAGGTGCCCCCGGGCGTCTCCTTTCTTTGTTACTATTTTGTTCCCTTTAATTACGGGTTCGACGAAATCCTGACCACACAGCGACCTTAGAGAGAAAGGGGGATGAGGTTGTGTGTGTGTGAAAGAGAAGGAAAGGTTTCTTGAGGATCAGGGTCAGCTTGGTGCAGGAGGGTTTATACAAAAGCACAAAGACTCCGGTCATGTGTGTTTCTTTCCCCTCTTCCCTCTTTTCTGATTCTGATTTCGGGCTTCGCGTCGGGACCCAGTGCAGGCCGTCCAGCGCAGCCGCTCTCTCCTGAAGGATCAGACGGAACGTCAGATGAATGAACGCCAGAGACTTTTTGCGTTTGCGCTGAAAAGAAATATGCATCTGTACGTAGTACTGCAGTCTGTAATTACTCCCCTCTATGTGTTCGCGTGTTGGATTTGCTGAATGACTCCGGCGCGGATCTTTGTTTGGAAATCCTCTTAGCTTTCCAGATGTTGTTATTGTTTAGGCGTCGATCGTCGCGGAGGGCTCGTAAAACCACACGCTTTCGGTTCGCTCGCTGGCTTCCATCCGGAAACACGGTGGAGTCGGTATGAAGTTAAAATACGACGTTTCAGGACGCTTCTTTTTTTTGCTTGTTTGTTTTTAAAAACGTCAATACGTGTGCGATGGGAAGCGCTAACGATCAGTTTTATATGCGCTTTGAAATTAGAATATAATTCTAAAACAGTACCTGATGCTGAGTCCGGCGTTTTCTGATACCCGGATGCTTTGGATGTAATCTTGCTTCCTTCTTCTAACTCTCCATCTCCCGCACGCACATCTCAGTAGGTCACTATTGTACATTCGTTGCTATGGTTACATCCCTGAGGATCTCTTCCATGCGCGGCACGATGACCGCAAGATGCAGTATCGCTTAGATCCCGGTTACTTTGGCGTGTTTACCTCGAATGTTTAAATTTCTCATAAGTGAGCGATACGAAACAAAAAAAACAAAGTCTTTGTCAATTCGTTTAGCTAACTGTAGAATACTTAGCACTCACTCGCACCTCAGTAGCTTTAGGTTGTACATTTGTTGCTATGGTTACATCTCAAAGGACCTCGCGTTGTTCATTTCCACTCACGGCTACTTGAAAAATAATTTCTTGTTGCGACATTAAAATGATCAGTTTAGCAGCGTAAATGTAGCCCAAGGCTAACCTTGTTATTCAATACTCGTCGCCATGGTTACATTGACCTTGTTTATATGATGGTACAAAAGGCAATGATTCGATATTTTTTGACCAGCTCTACGTCTTCGCGTATAAGCAGCTGTCGTCCAATCAGAAATTAGTATTTTTCATGGCCATGATGTTAAAGACGTTATTTGTAAATTCAAGTTACTGTACATATGTTCAGCTATTACATTTCTCATATCCTGCGACCAATCGTTTAGTTCATCATCTTTTTCATTTGCCTTTTTTTTTTTTTTTAAGTGTTTTAATAAGTTTGTTTTTGCAGCATCATGGATTGCACAAAGCGTTTCCACATTAGTAAGTCCTGCAGTTTTGTTATTAGTTTATTATTTATGGTGAAATGTCTTGCTTTCGGATTCCTCATTTATGCATCACTTCCTCGGCTTATTAACACCTTTTTAATTGCTCGAATCCACAATCCGGTCTCCTTAATTACCGATCACGGCCAGTTGCGCCGCTCAGGCCCGTCTCTGTCACCATGGCAACGGATGTCATGGCGATGTGAGGCTTGCAACTGTGCTGTGACCGTCTGTAAGTTGGACGTGAACTCGGAAACGGGTCGGTGCCCCACACACACACACACACACACACACACACACACACACCCCACCACTATCCTCGTCAGAACCTTTTATTAACATAATTATTAATGAGGTTAATTAATGCTACATCTAAACCCTTACCTGAGTAATTAAAAAGAAACCTTTCGGCTCTTAGTTTTGGTTAAATAAAAGCCATTTCTGTCCTTGTGGGGACATTTGGTCCCCCCTGAGATGTAAAAACATGTGCGAACACACACACACACACACATCCATACATTAAAGTCTGAAAGTCCACTAAATGGAATTTCATATGAGCTTTAGTTTTTAGTCGAGTGAATAGTATACATGTTTAATGACCAGTGAACTCCGAGAGGTTCTAAGCCGACTTCTAAAACCTGCCCTTCGCATGCTGTCGTCGAGCCACGCCCCCTTCTTGAACCCCGGCCCGTAGCGCGCGCGTGCAGCGGAGCCGTCTACGCTCGATGCTATTCTGAAGTCTCTCATGTGGTCTCGTAACGGGGTGTCGGTTTAAATCAGCAGATGTGCTGCACGCTCTGTAATTCCGCCATCACTTTTAAGAATCGCCGCTTCTGAAGCTCTGCTCTCTCCCTCGGTGGGAGTAGGTCCACAAGCTTGGACAGAAATGCTTTTTGATTTTCCGTGGTTAACAGCACAGCGTGTCCCTTCCTCCTGTCCTGGTTTAGAAAGAGAGGCACGACAAATCCATTGGTTCTGTCTGTCGCACAGGACTTCTAGTGCACGCGCTGAAGAGTTTTGGCAGGGTTCGGAGACCTGACGGAGGCTTGCGATTACGACGTGTCCCTCGGCGTCCTCTTGATCTCAAATACTCCGGTATCATGAAGGTTTATTCAGTAACCTGATACCGCCGACAAGATAAATCATCCTTTTCAGCAGAATTAAATTATTAGTGGTTTTTATTTTTTCAGTGTCCAAACTGTCATTTATGATGTCGCCATGGTTACATTACATTACAAAACAATTAACAAACAAACTAATAATAACAATAAAGCTCATGAATAATGATGGAAAATTATTTATTATTATTATTATTTTGTTGTTGTTTGTTTATTTCGTCCGTGGTTAAGCAATGGTCTGTGGTCTACATTAGTGACCCGAAGGTTCTGAGTTCGAGTCCCAGCGCTGAAGGCCACTAGAGTAATGCCCTTGACCCTGACCGGCTCATCTGTGTGCTTTGACGGGATTCTGCCTTTGCTGTAAGTCTGATTATAAATAATTTGAAATCTTAATGTTTAAGAGATGAACTCTTAAGGAAGTCTTCGGTCGCACGTGGTTTAAAACACTCGGTGCGGGGTGAAGGAGCCGAGTCGAGCAGTTCATCGAACCGTGCAGGTTTCAGACAACACCTGCGCGTTTGACCGAAAGGCTGGAGAACGTTCCTGTAACTTGTTTACGCGTCTCCGTGTCCTGGAACTCCAGGAATCCGGCCCCGCCGGTTAACGCCGCGCAGGCTTCATCTCCCGCACTCGACAAGGACGCCTTTGTTTATTTCACTCGCGGTTTCGTCTCGTGCTCTTTTCTTATAAACGTTCGCTTTTATTTTTCTGTTTAGCTTCCGTAAAAAACTTTTTTTTTGGCTCGGAGTTATGTAAATGTTCTCTAAAGGAGGGAGGGGATGATGTGTTCATGCTAGTCAGCGCTAGGGAAAGAGGCACTTGGATATGTAAAAAAAAAAGTCATCTTTTATTTATATAACTTTTTTCTAGCATGAAAAAAGGATCCGTGTTTCTTGTACAAGTATAAGAACATGACAGAACCCTCACGCGTCTCTTTTTTGCCTCCGTCTCGATCCATTTTGTGTAAAAGCTCAAGCTTGTTGACTCCTTCACCAGGTGAAGCCCATGTGGACCTGTGCGCGCGGCTGTGTCCTATTTCCCTGCCATTTCCCTATTGTCCTTAGACTTGAAGTGAAAGTGTCTACCTAAAAACCAGGCCTGTGCCGCACAGACGCAATCCTGTGGGTCGCCGTCAAGCTGACACTTCTGCCTGAACCGGTCAGACGGGTTCGAGAGAAACTGACTTTATCTCACATGTGTACACACACACACACACACACACACACGTCACATTTCAGCATTTCTCCTGTTACAAAACAAACAGGAGGAGGGAGCGCTGTTTTTAGAGCCTCAGTGTTTGGGTATATGGTGGTACACACACACACACACACACACACACACACACACGCACACACACACACACACTTAGCCATGTTCACTATTTCCATCACTGCGATCAGTATCCCGGGACAAGCAGGTTTGAGTTTTTTGTTGTTTTAGGTTGAAAGAAATTAAACCCTACTCCTTTAACTATTTCAGATAACATTTGGTCTGCAGCTTTGTGAACTTTGTGAACAGCTTAGAGAACGCGAGCACGCTACTCAGACTTTAATATCTGTTCTGTGCGATATGAGGACACAACCCCAGATCTCATTCTCCAGGTCTCATAACAGAAACCTAGGCCAATGGCTTGTATTGTTTTGTTTATTATTAAACACAGTGTGCTACATTAGAAGAGGATAATGGACATAAGCATGTTTTGCTTAGTCAGTATTACAGCTCCACTGTGTAGGATTCAGCCCCCGAGTGCCCCTCCCTCACCCCTCCCTCTCCAGGCGTGTATTAGAGCGTACGGTGGCCGTCAGGTGCCTGTAGCGTACTTCCATGTTCTTACGTTCACACTGCTGAATAATAAGTACGATCGTCCGTGTTTCAATATTTGGGTTCTCAAACTTGTTTTCCATCACCAGCAAACACTGACTCCTCTTTTTTTCTTCTTCCTTTCTTCTTCCTTGTCGTCCTTCCGGCGCTTCCTTGCGGATTCACGCTGCTGCGGCTAAAAACGTGAAACGCAGAATGCGCTCTCTAGAGGTTTGTCCGTTCTGGGCTGCCGTAGCGGCGCAACATGGCGGCTCCGTACAGGTGGACGCGCTCCCTGTGTAGATATAAAGGGCTCGTTCTAAGCTTACAAATACACAACGATTCATAGTTACGTGTGATTATACACTAATGACAACATACTTATGAGTTCTATGTGTATATTACGGAATAAATCCTCCATTTCTGCTAATAGATCCGCTCAAAATCCTACACAGTGGCCCTTTAGTGCGATTAATTAGTTAACGGGGTTATCATTAGTTCTACCACTTTTTAACCAAAACCTAGACCTGCGCTGCACATTGGAGCGTTCACGTGCCGGCTAATGAATGAACGCCAAAATCTTGCGTTGTGTTTTTAGATGACGACTTCCTGTCAACAAAGACTTTTAATTGGCTTTAACCAAATCTTTAGAGGATGTAAAGATGAACTCGGCTCTCGTTACAAGCCTTATTGCTCAGTTCGGATCAGATTTTTCTGTCTTCGCGGCTCACGCCGTGTTTGTAATTTGTGACCCCGGTGCTATACATCATAAGTAAGAACGAGCGCCTGACCCGATCTGACCCGCCTTCTCCAAACCACTAACATCATTAATTACGGAGACGATTTGCTGTGGATTTTGCCAGACAGCTCGCCAGCTGGTCATGATTAGCCGGAGAGTGTAAGAAAGGCCTGTTCTGTTTTTTGCAGCTATTACTGAGAGACGTGCGTCTGTGGGAGACGAGCCAGCAGTGAGAAATGCGTGATGTTATAACGCATATTCCAATCTGACCTCTGTATCGGACAGGCATCCGAGCAAAGCCGTAGATCAGAGGTCGCTATTTGCTCACGCTGTTTACTTATCCAGAACTTCGAAGCAAGGAATTGTTCATAGCTACACCTTGACTATTTTTATTGAATACTCTCTGATACTCTCGGAAATGTTTTGAAAGACCTCGTCAAGGAAAGACAAACACAACCCGTCGTCCTGTTTACCAAAGTGGAGGAAGGGAAATGAACCCGCGCCGGACGGCTTTGTCGGCCTGGAAGGTGATTTACCACATCGGACTAAATGTCTGACGAGGCTTGGAAGCTAAATGACGTCGTCCTAGTTTTCAAGCTCGTTGTCAAACGAGTTGCGCAGACAGAAAGGTTTTGTCCGTCCCCGCTCATGTTCCCAGCACAGCCTGGAGTCCTGCACTGGCAAATGTTGCCTTTGAGGTCGCATGCCAAGAAACGGGCTCCTTCCTGCTTATAAGTCTGCTTTTTGTAAATGGACCAGCAGGGACAGAAAATGCTTTGAGAGCAGATTTAATGAAATACATTTATCCACTTCAGCCAATTCCTTCGGACTTTCCAATAAATAATTGCGCAATTTAAAGCGTTATGTTCCGTCACAAATCAGAATCGGTCCGCGCGGCCGTGTCGAAGTAATTAAAGTCGACGAGTTTGAAGCCGAACAGTTCGCGCAATCGACGGACTCGCGCTCCAATGGCTTCAAACTCCTGCTTGGTTTAATAACCAGCTGTAGGCTTTCAGACTGTTCTGTTTTTAATGAAAGGTCCATGAACAGGAACGGTGTTTACGGTGGCAGTGGAGACAGGAACTGTGGTGTGATTGGCTAGAGTGCCATAGTGGGGTGGGAACTGGGTTCCAAGCCGTTATAGTGGCATATATAGAGGCAGGAACTGTTATTTGGTTGGTTTTTAGTGGCAGAGGGGACACTGTGGTCTGGTTTAAAGGGCAGGGCTCCTAGTCTGCGTAGTTAGACTCCATGGTCCCAGCAGTTACGACAGGAACTGTTACGGGACTTCTGCTGCAATTTTTTGCGGTATTTTGTTTTAGGTTTCCAGTAGCCTGCTTAATGCGCAATTTAAAATTGCGAACTAGAAAAACATGTGATGGAAACACGTGAAGTTTGAAAATAGTTTTTACGCTCGCGTGAGGTGGCAGACGATTCGGCACAGTAGTATTCCGCTAAACTGAAATGGAAACTCGTGTTCATCACTTAATTAAAAAAAAACCCAGCTTTAATCATGTAACAGCTCTCAACAGAAACGCACACCATCGCGATTGTGTTTTGTCGGGTTTAAAAAGAAATCGCTTCTATTGTGCACAAAACTGCGATGGAAACACGCCTAGCGTTATTAGGTGCAGGAGCGATCATCCAGCTGGTATCAGTGGCCTGGCGATCCGGCGGGACCTGGCGATCCGGCGGGACCTGGCGATCCGGCGGGACCTGGCGATCCGGTTGGCTGCAGTGACCTCGCAGGAGTAACAGCGACCTGCTCAGTAACGTTAATCAGACGGACATTGGTAAAGGCACGTAGTATTGCGAGGTATAATGCTAGGATATTTTCGCCATATTACTCACTCTTACCTGTTCTTTTCCTCTACACCTTTCTACTTGTTTCTGGCGTCTGTTGCAGATAGATGAATCCCCGAGAGTCACAAACCCTCTCAAGTCTGCTGCGACTTTTCGCTCTTTTTCTCATCTCTCACTTGGAGATCTCTCAGTCTGCGTTGTGCCTCCCACCGCTGGAGATGTGTCATGGAGCTTATTGGAAATGCAGAGTTTATGAGCGGTGGGAGGAGGGGTGAGTGTGTGTGTGTGTGTGTGTGTGCGAGAACGGGTCTGAGTGAGATCATTGCTTTGCTGGAGGAGCTTAGAACAGAAGGTTGTCGGTATTACAGACATATTTCAACGGCTCTGAACTTTGCCTGGGTTTCTCAGTTGGGAAAGCCCCTTCATGCACGTGTGTGTGCGTGTGTGTGTGTGTGTGTGTGTGTGTGTGTGTGTGAGAGAGAATATGTTTTATTATATGCTCTCGTTTCCTCTGACTACCCTAGCTCCCAGTAATTGATGAGAGAGAGTGTGTGTGCGCGTGTGTGTGCGTGCGTGCGTGCACTATTTGATCGATGTTTACTCTGCTACTGCACTTGATCAGTGTAATCTCATGTGTCTCTCGTGTCTCTCTCTCTGTCTGTCTCTCTCTCTCTGTCCATTTCTGTGTGTCTCTCTGTCTTAATATTTCTCTCTGAACATTATGGACAAAATTGTTATTTAATACAAAGTGCTAAGTAAAACCGCTTGTTATTTTCAGAGCTTTCAGACTAACAATACAGATCACTGTTTCAGAAGTCAAAATTAAACCAAGGTTTTTGCATTGTGCATTCCGTTCTATATCGCACGCGTGCTCACAGTAGCTGACATGGTGTTTATTTATGGCCTGCGTTTGGATTCCCGAAGCTCGTAACTGCTTAACAGCTGCTAACGCTTAAATAACTGTTTTTTGGGACAGATCTGCTCATATGTAAACTCGCTTAAAGACTCATAAGGCTGCTAAGACTCATTGCATCTCTATATCTATACACACACACACACACACACACACACACACGCACGCACGTCTCTCAAGACACCAGTATACAAACCAGATCTCATTATTTAAGCTTTATTGATCCAGTCACTGCATTAAAGAGGCTCACTGGCGAAACATCCATACGTAGGGCGCAAGCGAAATGCAGCAGTGCGCTGAACTACTGACTGTGGCTGTATTTTGAATGCAGGTGTTAATAAACCAAGCGAAGGAGATCACAACTAAACCTGATTGGCCATGCTGGAGTTGAACTCCAGGTGTGTTCATGCTGTGTGCTAAATACCCGTTGAAGTTCAAACTGGTTAGTAAAACCCCAGGCTGCCTGCCTTAGAATTTATAGTATATTGAAACTTGTGTTATAAATTAGCACAATAAGGAAATCAAGCTAATGTAGGAGTTTCAGTGAACTCAAAACGCGAAGGCATGCAGGTAACTCACTTTAAGTCATAAATCATGGTTTTTTTTTTACAGCATAGGCCACTCCTTTAGAGAGACTGACTGGCTTAGAAGCCACGCCTCCTTCACTAGGTCTGATGGGCAGAAACGGCACGCCTCCTGCGTTGCATCTTCACTGAGACCAGCAAACAAAGACCACGCCTCCTTCACAGTGGCTGGCAGGCAGAAAGACCACGCCTCCTTCACAGTGGCTGGCAGGCAGAAAGACCACGCCTCCTTCACAGTGGCTGGCAGGCAGAAAGGCCACGCCTCCTTCACAGTGGCTGGCAGGCAGAAAGGCCACG
>JAQQZX010000016.1:16220512-16233478 GCA_030068355.1 Notoglanidium maculatum | reverse complement strand
CTCTGTGTGTGCGTGTGTGTGTGTGTGTGTGTGTGTGTGTGTTCACATATTAGACTGTATATGTAAAGTGTGTGTATGCATGTGTGCGTGTGTGTCTGTCTACAAGGTTTAGGTGTGTGTGTGTGTGTGTGTGTGTGTGTGTGTGTGTGTAAGCAACGTGTCCACCAGTAGGGCGCAGCAGACTCAAGCACTCGGGCAGAGAAGCGGGTTGGTGCAAGGTTGCCATGGAGACGAGGCCTCATGCAAGTCAGACTGGTTGTGATGTAGACCGTGCGGCAGGCAGTGATAAACCCCTACACACACACACACACACACACACACACACACACACACTGAGTGTGAACTCTGTAATAATGACCTCATGCCTCACTAGGCTTTTATTGTAACTGTTCATGTTACACAGTTTATTTACTTTGTGCTCTACAGAAGCACTTTCTCCAGACCTCTGCGTGTAATATGAACGCGCAGGACAGCGTGGAAATCGATCTGTCATTTTTGTAACCATAAGATTTCATGCCCCCAGAAACAAAACAAAAAGTATGTTTCACAGGGAATAGGATAAAAAATGCTGATGTATACCCAGTTCCTAACTACGCGTACGCAACCTCCATCCGACTAAATGTCGTAACTCCGACTAGGAAAGTTCCCGTTAACTCCGAGTTCCTCCTCAGCGACTCGTCAGTTCCGAGTTCAGCAAGTGACGTTAAATCGACACGGCTGCCCGCGGCACCGGCCGCAAACAAACGGACGCTTCTTAGCTTTAAATTTTATGTGCTTAAAATGTTACAACTGTAATCGGTATTCAGATTTCAGTATAAACAGTACGGTGAAATGCTTTGTACATCCATAAATCAAATGTACACACACCAGAATTGAAAGGAAAAATAGAAAAATATAGTATAAAGGGCATGAAAGATAGATATGATACGGTATGGACTATATTTGGAATCAAATCAGACTGAGGTATTTGCAGTATAACAGATATTTATAAATATTGGTAATAATGGGATTATTAACAGGAGTGTGTTAACAGGAGTGTGGGTGGTGTTCAGACATATCCAGAGTAGAAGCTCCTCCTCGTGCTCTCTGGGCTGGAAACGCTCCCCCGAGCACATCCGAGTCCGTTCTTCTTCTTCCTTTACTGCTGCTAAACGAGCTCGGACCAGACCTCGTCGCCTGACTTCTGCCAAACTCATCTCTACCTGAAGGAAAAAAAAGAAGGAGAAAAACTGCGGTCACTTCATAAACAAGAACATTCCGAACAAAAAATAAAAGTGAACGACCTGAGCCATAAAGCAGTTTATAGACTGCTAGAAGTTAATGATGGTCCTAATGTCTGTATGTACAAGCCTGCTCCACTGCTCCGTACTCAGGGTTCAGGAAGGACGATCACACGCCGGCGACGGCGGTCAAGCTGTGATTGGATCCGCTGGATTTCTTTAACCCTCTGATTATCCGATGATGTGGCGTCATTTGTCATCTGACTGACCGAAAGAATGCAATCGTTACCCGTGTGACGTGACCTGGTGGCCGGACGGAACAAAAAACCCGCTACAGTCGTAGAAAATTCGCTTCAACCGGGCGTGGATTTTCGGGGTGTGTTGACGTCTCAAGCGGTTGCGAAGTTATTCAAGTTAAAAAAAAAAAAATAAAAAAAATAAAAAAAATCCGCAACTGAATGTTTTTACTCTTTTTTTGGGGCTATTTTGAGAACCGCAGGCTGCTATTCTGCTGCGCTTGTGAGAACCGGAGTGCAGTTGGTGGTGTGTTTAGGACTCTAGAGGGTTTTCTGCAGGACAGCTAGGAGGGAGGTATAAACGGCAGTAATACCGAACACACCGTTCTACTGTACGCAGGTAATTAGGCCCAGAGAGAGACTAGCACACGCACTTTGCTCGCCGTGTGGATGGGGAGGAATTGCCGGAGGCAATGCAGGAATAAATGATTTTCTTGTAAAGTGTGTGTGTTCAATACAGCAGCTGTGCGATACACACATACATATACATAGTGGCTATATGCAGAGATGAAGCTGCTTACTTAGATTTGTAGGTTCTTAGCTTTTCGGCCGTCAGTCAAACACTTGAGGTAAAATGACACAATTTGTTGCCTATTCAAGTAAAAAAATCTCGTATCCACTCACATCTTCTTGCAGGGAATCCTGGTGAGAGGAATCAGCAAAAGAGTCCGAACACAAGATGTTTGTCAGAAGCGCTAAACCGAGTCGTAGCGTCTTGCGCTAGCCGCATAATCTCGATCCCGATAATTCATCCTTAATTAAACTCTAGCAGTGATACAAATTACGTCGATCAATTTTTAACTACGTATAAAACAGTTATGCCGGAATTCCAACTTGAATCCTAAAACAGAAAACAATGTATCGGAATACTACGTTGAAACGGCACTACTGGTGTACCCGGCCTCACAGGCTCCGCCCACGGAACACTGAACTCTTTCGTGCGCTTTTCTGGCCACAAGCTTCAGAATCGTGTATATCCACGTCCGTACACGGGTTCCTGAGCACGACGAGCTTTATAGATATCGACACTCGATTGAAAACTTCATTTCCTTCAATGTTATTGAAACGTTTCGTTCGAAAGCGGTTAGTAAACAAGATTATTTTGTGCGTTCGCTAACAGGCTACAAGAAAAATTCTGTGGCTGTCAGTCAGATTAGCTGTTTCAGTGTAATTTCAGTCATGAATGATATGGTATCACTTCTTGTGAGCACGATTTGCTCCATTTAAAGTAGTAACAGATGTTTATAATAATCTGACAGTTTATGGCGCTTATGAACATCAGTAATGTGTATCGAGTAGCGTCCAAATGTCTGACATCAGTATTATTTTAAAAATCACACTGACACGTCCCTATATATAATGCTGTTAGCAAATCCTTCTCACTCCCACACACTCTCTCTCTCTCTCTCTTTCTCTTTCTTTCTTTCTTTCTTTCTTTGGGCCTAATTACAGACGTACAGTAGGACAGAGTGCATCCAGAGTGCGTTCGCTACTGCGTTTATTCACTGAAAAACGAGGCCAGCGTCAAGCTAATCTGGTTTAATTTTTTTTTTTTTTCCGAGGCGTAAGGAAAGACATCAGCTGCCAGGACGGAGATGAACGCACACACTGGAAATAGTCCTTTTATAGGAAGACTGCTTGTCTGATCCAGGAATCGCGCTGTCCAGGCTGTGATTGACTCTTCGTTCTGGCCTGTATCGTATTCCAGCAAACGTCTGGAGACACACTGTGTCTGAACGTTTAAATTTATTGTATTCTCAGACTTCAAGGCCAGCAGGCGTCTTCTTGGGAACTCTCTCTCACACCCACCCACACACACACACACACACACACACACACGGTTACCTATACTAGGTCCTCCTTCAGTTGGCGTGAAGGTGTACTTTTATTGAACTTTTTTACTTTTATTTTTATTTACTTTTATTCAATTTTTCAAATAAAATAGCTGAAATCAAACCAGAGCCATGTCGCGTTTAATAGGAAGCGCTCATCAGATACGTGAGGAGTAACACACCCGAGGTCTTGCTGTTATAGGAAAATAATCAGCCACACGCTGGTGTGATTACTGTTGCCACCCTGAAGGTCATTATTTGTCTGTTACAGCACTTCATGAAGTTCTGTTCCACAGAAATCTGCCGATGATTACAATGTTGTATTTGTTAAGTGATGACACGTCATTCCTTTTTAGCTGTTTATAGTTGCAGTGTGATGTTGTAATAGCTATAAACACCAGCCTTTGTCGTCTCCATGGAACTGTTCGAACCGAGTGGCCTAAAACCACGTAAAATGCCAAAACGTCATCGTGAGCAGATCTGCTCGTGTGCCGGTGGGCATGGCCTGGGAACTGTAGGTATATTTGAATGTGATTTGGATGAGAATAGAGTTTTGACCGGATTTGTATATAAAGTTTAATGATGGTATGATGATACGATGCATTTTGCGGTGAGGATGTGGTGATTTTTACTTATACCTGCAGTTAGCCAAGTGCTAAACTAGAAAACACAGATTCGAAGCCAAAACAACCGACACATCAATCAGGAGCCAGCGGAAGGAAATAAAGAAGCCGACGCCGAAGCCGCCGTCATCTGCTTTAAGGCCTGCAGGTTTGTTTACTACTGATCCGGCTCTCGGTGTTGCCATGGCAACAGCCTCCTTTGCCTTCACTCCAGCAGACCTCGTGTTGATCCAAGACACAGTTCCACCCTGCAGATCGTTGGCGGAGTGGATTTCACGAGGCGGATTACTCGTACCCAGCGTGCTGATACAATTTTCAACACTTCCTTGTCGACTTGCCCTGGCCGGCTCCTTTTAGACAAAACCCTGTCACCGTTCCATTATGTTATCAGATTAAAGGAAGCGTGTGCGATGAGTCTCCAGAAGCCTGGGAGATGAAGGCAACATGAGTGTCGACAGAATTACCCAGAGGGCACGGAGTTCTGATGTAATTTCCTTTTCAAAGTGGTAAAGAAGGGCAGATGAAGCTGTTACAAGCAGGGATGTCCCTCTGCACTCCAGTTCCAGTTTCATACCGGTATATTTGTCACCTTTACAGATGCACAGCATAGGCTTAATTCACGTTGTGCGTCATGAGTCATGACACCAATTCAAGTCATGAGTCAATTCCTCACCCGTGTTCTGCCAGATGCTAAGTTACAAAAACAACATTCGGTGCTCAGGGCCAGTGTCTCCTAAAGTAGTAGTGTGACCACCAACAGTGAGTTCAAATTTAATCTGTAGAGAAAAATGCATTCTTGAATAATTTCCGCATAAATCAGGTAGCACCGTTTCAGCAGAACGGCTGCCCCACGTTCCAGTCTGTAAGCGAGCCTTTATTTCAGCTCCCGCCTGTTCCCGTCTGAGGCGTGTTGTGCGTGTTAATAAGCGGGCTGGCGTTGGAGTGAGCACGCAGGGGACTGGCATTAACACACAAACACCATTTGGCCGTCGGCGTCTCTTCGCTGGGTGAGCGATCTGTGTCGTGGAAGCAGATGGTCGAGCTGAGGGTGGGAAATTCTTCACATGGCCTGCTATGGCGAAGCTTACGCAGTGACACACAGACACACACACACACACACACACACGCACTGCCAGGTAATGGCATGAGTGTGAAAGAAAAGTGTAGTACTAGGTGTTAAAAACTGTGTCATTTGTCTCCCATTCAAGGCTATTGAATTTTCATCTCTGTGGGCGCAGTATTCCATTCAAATTAGGGTGGAACTTTAGACTGCAAACAGGCGGGCGCGTATTGGGGGCCGGCGGGTGCGTCGTGGGGCCCGGGGACGGCGGGCGCGTCACAAAGTGTTTTCTTCTTCTTATGCCACAGCAATTTGTTGATTACATTTTGTTTATTTTTAAAGAATGAATTCATACTTTCTTCTTCATTTATAGTTCATTTTAATGTTCTACAGGTCTACAAAACAAGTTCATTCCTGTTATCGCTTATGGCAGTTTTAAACAGTCATTTCCTCACTGTCTCTTGAAGTTAACGAGATAAGACGGTAACCCATAGCTTGTCCCGTAACCAAGAAACCACAAAGCTTTATCTCTGACCGTTCCAAAGCTCTGACACTGTTGACTCCTTCCATAAGTGTTGAAAACTTCCACAAGTTTCCATCTGTAACACCTTCTGAGCACGGCTCTTAACCCTCAACTGCTCAGTATTATGCCTCACTTCTAATCCCCCTTTTGATACAAGCTTCAGCGGAACCAAGGGCAAAGGGGAAAAAATATTAGTTCCTTGCTCCAGTTAATGTTAGCCATGGAACCTTGTCTAATGTTAGACGAGGAACATTTTCACCTCCTTAAATTGTTAATGGTGGCAATTTCCATATTGGTCAAGTCCTAATTCTGTCTGAAATATAATTTGGGAAGCTTTTTGTTTAGGATGAGAAGTGGGGCTTCTACCACTCGGTGTGCGTCGATATTGAATGGATTTAATTGTCCAGCGCACTGTAAAATAATACATATTGACAGAAACTATTTGATTAAAGACTCCACATCTTCAAACAAGAGGATAGTGAGCTCACTGATAAGCCTAGCTTGTTTCTATGGTAACGGATTCAGTGCAGCTTGAGGTCTCGTGAGAGGCGAGTTAATACAAAATACGGCTTCCTTCAGTGCTGCTAATTCGATGAGCTGTTGTTAATGGTAAGTGGAGCTGCTGAGCCTCGGTTACAGAAACTCTCCATCGGTCTTGTCCGTCGTTTGTCTCGCACGGATCTTATCCCAGCACCAACGCTACCAAACACACTTCCATGTTTCAATCAATCAGTGCTTGCTTGCAGATCCAAATGACGCTTATTTAACGTCTCAGTGCAACAGCTCGTTCCTGAGTGTTCTTTTTTCCTTTTTTTCTTTTGTTGGTTCCCATGCGCCACCCCGTTTTCATACCTGCGGCGATTATTTACCTGGAGTTTTACATTTTTGCATCATTTGATTCTGTTCAGTTAAATGATTCCTTCTGAATCAGTTGATTCATTCGGTTGTTTCCCCTGATCATGTGACCATCCAAGGCAGATGTCACTCAGTTTCCACCTTGAAAATGTTTGGTGCCATTTTATAATATCCTTGTTTGTCCATGTTTATAAGAATTATTTCTCACACCCAGTCTTGCACAGAATAATACTGTATGCACTGAAACAGCGGAAGCATCCAGAACTGACTCGGTTAAAACTCTGTGAATGACTGAGGAATGAATCAAATGGTGGATTTGATTCACTGACTCGAAAAGCGTGTATCAGGTTTGGCGCACGCACATTGAAAACACAGATATGACGTGCGCCTGTATAAAACATGATGTTCATGAGATCTGTTAGGGATATGTGTGTAAATGTAGTCCAGTTTGAAACTGCAAAACTAGTCAGGCACAAGTGAATGAAATGAACGACTCATGATACAGAGTCGTTCGCCGTAGTGACTCGTTGAAATAGACGAGATTGTCCGTGGAGGAAATGTCTAGTGCGTGTGTGTGTGTGTGTGTGTGTGTGTGTGTGTGTGTGTGTGTGTGTTCCTAATGTGTATTCCTATCTTCAGGAAGGCTAGTGTGTGATCTGTTCACTGAAATGACAAAACGTTTCCAAAAACAACCCGGCTAGAATAAAACTAATGCAGGGAAATTGCTGCATCACCAAATAATAAATTTGCTCGAATAACACGAAAAAATAGCACGTTTGCTCTTTGCAGTGAGGTGGGAAAAAAGTCATCATTCTGTTTTGGTAAATCAAACATTTCAAAACGCGTAGCAAAGACCATGAGTCACACTGACTGGTTCGGGATCTGACCGTAGGACTGAGTTTTGGAAAAAAGAAAGCGCACTCCCATTCCCGGTCATCGTATCGCTTTGCTTCCTGTTTGCGTAAAGGTAACGTTTGCGTCATCGCATCGGGTCGCTCCGCCTCCTGCCGTAGATCTGCGGCTCTCTCTGAACATAAGCGAGACTTTTAATTAGGTTTCAGTTTCTCCTTCAACTCTCTTGCACTTGCTGTTGGTCAGTCAGTGGAATCTTCTGCTTGTAGGCGTGCATCACCGACTGCTCCTCGACAACATTCTGCCAAGTCACCGAGAATAAAAGCAGCTGCCAAATCAATAAATGTAAAATAAAACTCTTTTCAGGAAGCTTGTTAAAGGGCTATAATGATGTAACCTGATTCAGTGATCTACTGGTGGGAAAGAAACGAACGTTAAGTACCGAGTGTCGAAGAAGCTTTAAAAGTGCAGCACCTTGAATCACCCTGTTTTTCCCTGTGCTCCGCAGGAAATAAGCTGAATAAGGACCTCAAGCAGTACCTGAGCCAGAGGTTTCAGAAGTCTTCAGAAGACCACAAGCTCCAGCAGACCATACGGGATAACCTCTACCGCCATGCTGTGCCTTGTGAGTCGTCTTCTCTTTTCATTTTCAGTTCTGTCTGTTCACCCAGAAACTGTAAGGGGGTGTAAACTTTTGTGCTTCAGTCTCTCTGTCCAAAAAAGCGATGCCTTCACTTGTATCACTGATTTGTTCTAGGCACAATAATGATCGAAGGCTTCAGTGTGTGTGTGACGTTTTTCACACCCGCCGGCAGAAGCTTGTGTAGTGAGCGCTGTCACCGCTGTGCTGTCAGTGTGTGTACCAGAGTATTATATGTGGGAGGATGAAGTGTAAGTGTGTGTGTGTGTGTGTGTTTCTCATTGAGGACATGCTGTGGAATTCACACAGTGTTTGGGTGGGTGGCAGCCATGTTGTGTTAAGAGGTTCAGTGATGTATATGTTATCCTGTACCGAGCGTGTGTTGATCATATAGATCTGACAGCTGTTCGCTTCGCTTTATATTCCCTCCAAAAATAGCTTCTTCTTTTCTTTTTTTTTATATTTAATTTCGATCAGATTGATATTCCTAGATTTTCTCCCGCTGATCATTAATGCCACTGAACTGAAATTCTAGCACTGATTTATTTTTTTCTTCTTCATAAAAATGATATAAAAACATTCCGATTAAAGATTCCCAAATTTGCTCCAGTCAGTCTGATTTAAGTTGGTCCATGATGCGGAGTCACCGATTCCTAACGGCATGCGCCGTGCACAAATTAGTAGATGATGGCGACTACAGATATACCGCCAGTAAAAGTGGCAGCGGATTTCTGACAGCAGAAGGCCAAAAATATGCGGTGATGTGGGCGTGTCCAAGTTCATGTGCTGGAAAAATGGGTGTGTCCAAGTTCATATATGAAAATATGCTGTCATTGAGTTCATGTATGAAAACGTTAAGTGCAAACGTAGTAATGTCGGTGTGGCTTTCAGTTGTATTTGGAAATATGGGCGTGTACGAATTCATATGTTGAAATGTGGGCGTGTCTGAGCTCATATGCAGAAATGTGGGTGTGTATTTGAGTTCCTATATGAAAATATGGCTTGTATAAATTTGTATGCAGTAATGTGGGAGTGTCTGAGTTTATATAAGGAAATGTGGCTGTGCCTATGCCCATATATGGAAATGTTTCAGAAGAAACATAGGTGTGTCCTTGAGTTCATTATTGGTGTTGTGCACATATCTGTGTTTATATGCAAATTATAGTTCATATATGGAAATGTGGGTGTGCCTGGGCCCATATATGGAAATGTGGGTGTGCCTGTGCATGTGGTTGACGGACAGGAGACAGCTGGGTAAGCTGGATGGGAAACAAGGGCTCATGGGAGATCAGAAAGTCCAATCTGTCGCTCCATACATTAAATCTGGGCATACAGCAAACCGGGCTGATCTGGAATCAGCCGTACAGGAGTGTATAGCGACAGTCAACCGAATGGAAATGAGGAAACACTGATCCTTAGTCAGTGATCTTAATGTAAGGCATTGAGGCTAATATTGAAAAACAGTAGTCTGGTCCTGTATCTGGCAACCTCTGACAGCTGTGTGTGTGTGTGTGTGTGTGTGTGTGTGTGTGTGTGTGTGTGTGTGTGTGTGTGTGTGTGTGAGGGTCACTCATGGTGAGGCGTGAGTGTGTGTTGGGGTGCAGCTGCCTCTTTGTTTCCTGATGGCCGGAGCCATGATTCGGCTTACCAGGTGGTCGGTGTGTGGGTGGGTGGGTGTGTGTGTTGGGGGGAGGGGGTGTGTGTGTAGAGGGGGACGGCAGCAGGCCAAGGGTGACGATTGGAAGCGTGACCCTGGAGCATGTCAACTCTCACTGCTGTGTGAGAACATTTTTAGCTTCAATCTGTTTCTGGAAGTTCTGGAAGGGAAAAAAAAAGCTAAATCGCACCGGAGGCAGAATATTTTTTTTATATTAGTGGAAATGCTCACATTCAGCCTTCAGAACAGTTTCCTGAAGCGAATAGGTGATCTTCATCCCCAAGTAGAAATGGTGCTGGTGATTAAAAATATAGCGCTGTCCCTTTAAGAATGAGCAGCTGTGTAGTTCTGTGAAACAAGATGGTTGCCATGAATACACTTTATTTTCTCACCTTTTCTTTTTATAGCTGTCTTACACTTTATCTCTTTCTTTTTTTAATCCTGTGTGTGTGTGTGTGATGCATCTCTATTTCTCCATTGATTTGATCTTAGCTGCTGTTTTTCCTGTTGTTCTTTTTATCCCCTTTTCCCTGGATCTCCTTAGGGGATGTGAACAAGTGCTCGTCCACTCTCTAGGGTCCCCAAGTGCACATATGAGATGCCGTAGCATGTGTTCCGTCCACTAATATACAGCATATAGTGTGTGTGTGTGTGTGTGTGTGTGTGTGTGTGTGTGTGTGTGTTGGAGCAGCAGGTCTACTCTGAACTAGTTGGACAATTGAGCATCACGACAGGACAATACAGCCTTCACCTCTGAAACCCTTCCTCTGGCCGTCTCCTCCCTCCTCTCTCTCTCTCTCTCTCTCTCTCTCTCTCTCTCTCTCTCTCTCTCTCTCTCTCGGCTCTCAGCAGCAGTCGCCTGTCTCGCCACTCAGATTGCCGCTGCTCTGTCTCCAGCACACCGGATTAATACTCCGTCTTTAGCAAAGCCTCCATCTTTCTCTGCACAGAGGCAAGTTTCATTTTCTTGCTTCTTTCTTTCCCTCTAATCAAATGCGTCTAATTTGCGCGAGTGAAAGCAGGACCACTGTGTCTGGAATATAGGCTAAAGGCATGGCTGTGGTCTGGGAGGGGGATCTGGGGGTGACTGGGCGTGAGGTGATTGGGGGGTTGGGTTGATGGAGGGGTAGAGAGAGCGTTGGAGTCACATGAAAGGCTGAAAGACAGATGGCTTCGTGTCATGTTTTTTTTTTTTTTTTTTGCCTCAATCCAATTTATCTTTTGGCTATTGTGTGCAGTTTATTAGGGCCCAGGCTTCGTTATTTCTGCATGGGTGTGTATGTGTGGAAGCGTGCGCGTGCGTGCGTGTGTGTTAGTGTGTGAGCGTGATGGAATGGCGAAGGGGCAGGGTGTGTGAGCCGTGATCAGCTCCAGATGTCACCTGAACAATAGTGCTCTGTGGCCGAGCGGCAAGAGCAAATCAAACCCAGTGCTGCTGTGTGTGTGTGTGTGTGCGCGCGCGTGCGCTCGCGTGTGTGTGTGTGCTCTCTGTTAACTCCGTGTATTTCAATATCAACAAACTCACACACCGAGTGATGCTTAGAAACCTCAGTGCTGGACATGTAGCTTTATCTGAGTCATTTTCAAATGACTCTTTTAGGTGGCTCAGATGAATCAGTTTGCACACACAAATGATTAAAATAATTGTTTTTCCTTTTTTCTCCGTCTTGCAAATGCCATGGAAATATTTACACTAGCTTTCCATGCTGGTGAGTGAGAAAATGGACAATACGCCTGTTTCACAAATATTGTGATACTATAAAAATATAATGTTGCGCCACTGGCAAACATTCTGATTCTGACTCTGATTCTGATTGCAAATTTAAGACAGTTTTGTCATCAACTGACATCGAACATGCATGAAAGTATCTAGATCCTCTCTCCCAGCTGTGATCTGACCTATATGTATTTATTTTTATTCTGTTTTCCCTGCAGAGCTCTACTGAAGGATGCTAATACTCAAAACAGCTGCATTTTTGTCAGTCCTAGCATCAACAGAAAAAAGATTTTCACACAGTGATACTGAATTGAATGCTAAAGTCATCTCTATTCTATTGTTTTTTTTTTTTTCCAATCACTATTTAATGTTTCCTTAGCACACAGGCTAGCTATTGAGGCTAAGTCATTGTTAGCATAAAAACCCATAAATAAAAGTAGCTTGATGTCATGTGTGAAATTATCCACGACATGTTTCAGGGAGAATCAAAAGTCGTGAACTTTGATGAACAGATTTATACAAACGAATCACTAAAGTGAGTCATAATATCCAATACAATGACTTAACTAGCCTGCTAGCATTAGCATGCCATATCGAGCAGTCATGGTTCCCACCAGAGCTTGAATAAAAAAAAACAAAGGCCCTTCTCGCTGGTTGTCACTGATTAGCTCGCGAGCTAATCAGCAGTCTGATCTCAGCGTCGCTGCTAGTCACGATTCATTTCCTGTTAGCAGGCTAGGTGTGTAACAGCACACTCACGACAGGGAGTCGACCGAATCAACGCGGTGATTATAACGACACCTAGAATCTGTCCTCCTTCATAACATGCTGGAATATAAAAACAGCTGGCGTGTGTGCCGTCTTTGTGAAATTTTCACACACACACTGGCGCACACTTTCAAACAACGTGCTTGTTATAAACCATCCATTACAAGAATTCGATCTTTTTCTCCCCCACACAGCATAATTTAATCATAATTTTATCTCTTTAACTTTGTGGCAACAGTCTGGGGAATCGCATACGAGTGTGATCGGCAGGTGTCCACATACTTTTGGCCATACAGTGTATTGATTCGAGATGGATTTTTTTTATTAGGCAGATTGACTATTTTTTTTTTTTTTTTTTTTATTTCAACGTAGTATTTGAATAATATTTGCATATTCCTGTGCTTTGCTTTCGAATGACTCACTCGAGTTAAGAGCTGAGTGTAGCGTTCTGACACTAAATAAAGGTTTTCTCAAACGTAGAAGCATTCAAGTAATTAATTTACTAAGTCTACTTAATTGTCTGGTCACGTCAAATAAACGGGTTTTAAGTCAGAAACTTGAACGAGTACAACGTCAACATGAAGCCGTTTGAATCCAATTGCGGTTAATATCAAAATTACGCAACAATCCTTTAATAATCATCTTTGAAGGCGGCGTAACCGTGTCGGCTCACCGTGGAAGGAAAGTTCAGGAATAAAAAGTTGTAACTGCTCGAATAAATAAATGCGGCGGTGCTTAATTATCTCATTTACATAATATTTGAACATCTGCTGGTTTCAAGGGGTTTTGACTGCAGAAAATGTTTTTATATTTTATTCCTTGTAGCGCTTCATCATTTTGGACCCGTCGGTCTAACACACACACACACACACACACACACACACACACACACACACACACACACACACACACACACACACACA
>JAQQZX010000016.1:16187525-16198467 GCA_030068355.1 Notoglanidium maculatum | reverse complement strand
CGCACGCACACACACACACACACACACACACACACGCGCACGCACACACACACACACACACGCGTGCACACACACACACACACACACACGCGTGCACACACACACACGCACGCACACACACACACACACACGCGTGCACACACACACACACACACACACACGCGCACGCACACACACACACACACGCGCGCACGCACACACACACACACACACACACACACACACACACACACGCACACACGCACACACACGCACGAGGGAGGGGAAAGAAACCGAGGCCCGCACGTCATTCAAAGCTGCTTTTCTTTTCAATCTAGAAAGAGACTAAGGAGTTAGTCGTCCACTCCGACACGCAGATCTCGATCTCGGCTGCTGATGATCTGGTTCAGACGTCGGTTTGTTCATTACGCGCTTCTGAGGAACTGTTACTTCTTTATCCATATCGCCTGTAGTGCACGTCGCATTCATGATACAAATGATCAAATATTCCTGATTGTTTTGTTCCTTTTATTGTAGAAAGTAGACACAAAGACAGCAGAGATAAGAACTGTATAAAACCTGTTACCGAAATACACAAGCAGGTTGCCGGATCGTATCCGTGCACTATTGATGATAAAAATAAAATAAAAGTATATTTCTAGACAAATCGAAATATTTTAAACAATCACTTAAAATTAAAACTGCAAATGATTACGGCGTTAACAAACCACTTACAAATAGTTCATAGCCGGATGACTGAGAAGAAGTCAAATGTGCTCGAGACACGAATTTGATTGGTCAGAAATGATGGATTAATATTTTTATAACCGCAGCGCGGCTGCCGATTCACAGGCGTGTACTCGCTCGCAGGCACTTGGATAGCCGACGTCGCACACAAACCGGTTGCAAAACGTGTGTAATTGTCGATACGGGGATGTTTTGTGTAGGAGATGTTTACTTCTCACGAATTATTATTATTATTATTATTATTATTATTATTATTATTACTACTACTACAGCAGGCGGTGTTCCTCTCACATGCCACATCAGCACTGTTCATTATAATAAACACTATAAATAACGATCACTTATAAATAAAAACCAGCGTGAAGTCCGATGTTTGACGCAACACTTTTTAGAGCCGTTGTGGGTCAAAAAGCAATCGATAAATAATTCACACAGATGACAATGATGACATTTACACGCTCTGTACTATTTCCGCCCAGCAACCTTTACTCGCGGCTCAGGTGTGTAAGAGCCGCCGCCGTGAGCAGGTCATTATGAAGCCTCTCGTATAAGCCAAAGATGTCCCGTTTCTAGCCACGTCGAGGAAAAAAACCAGCAGTGCATGAACCATTTTAGAAAAGTCAGCGTTGATGAAGCAAATTCCTTAAAGATTCTTTGGATTTGCATAGGGAACCGTAACGCATTCATGGAGGGAGACGCAGACGTTACATCTTGTGTAATTATTTTAAAGGGATCGTGATTTCTATGAAATTATTCCTTAAGTTTCATGCTATTTTTTATTATTTTTTTTTTTTATAAATGTATATGAAGTCGTTCTATAAAACTATTATGTAAATATTTCATAAGCAATCTTGGGCACGTATTTAATCATGAGAATTTTTTACCGAATATGTTTTTCTTTATTACGTTTCTAATAAATTTTTGCATTTATTATAAATAAACGCAGTTCCGGTCTACGCCGTGTGCACGCGGTATAGAACGTGGAAGTGCCTTTAAGAGCTCCGTGTCCGAGCGATCTCAGCGGAGAACACTGTTAAATAATGCATGAACGAATCGAACACGGCGATGCCGCGATGTTGCTTGAGCAGATTTAATACTCTACACGAGCCGTGCGGCGTTTCCGTTCTCCTCGACTTTTTCGGTAAATGAACAAATAAACGAGCACAAATAACAGAAGGCCATAAACGCTGGAGCAGGTGAAGGTCAGGAAAAAATGCAAGCAGACACCCTCTGAGGAGCTAAATCACCTGAAGACTGTTAATTGTTCGCAGTTAGCGTCGACTGACATTTATGGATTCATTAGAACAGAGCGGCAGTCAGGCTAATTTGTTATCACGCTGCCAGTGAGAGATAACGACTTTGGTTTGGCCGCGGAAGAAAATTGATACGTCCGCCGGCCAATTAAGAGGTGACAGAATTAAGACGCCGGTTCCCCAGAGCAGGACCGGCGACGTTCCGCTGGATCTGGACGTTATGCTAATTAAGTGCTTGCGAATTCTGTCACAACAGTGAAGGAGACGCTCCACACGGAGGTGTAGCGGCGCGCGAGCCTTATGTATAATTCAGTACGAATGGTTTTAGTATTCATCACTCACAGGAGCGGTGTTATTGCGCTTTGTAGCCGTGAATATTAAAGCGCAGTTCAGTTTGTGCTTTCAATCAGGTGCGCTATAGTGAGTCAGCGGCGGAGAGATTTACAGCAAGACGCTCTGACGGTCGAGACTACCAAACAGATAGCGCCGGAGGGGGGAACAAAAACTTCAAGAAGTGTTGTTGGCGTTTCCACGGCAAAGTCAGTTCCATAACGGATACGTGTACGCTACACAACAATATCCAGAGCGTTTTTAGATCTATGTGATGTGTGTATTAGGAGAGAGATTAGATCGTGTTTGAGAAGTTGAATCTGTAAATAAACCTGGTCGCCGTACACTCAGGCTGACGCATGCTTCTCTGGTGGCTTCCGTGTCTGTCCTCATCCTGCTATGAACGATGGATTGTTTTTCTCCTGCCTGTATGATCACAGCGTCACTAGTTGCGAGAAGGAGAAATAATGTTCCTTCATTAGCAGCAGCAGTGGAGCTCATTTCCTCTTTTTCTCCTCCTTCTTCTCTGCAGAGTTGCCCGCCGGCTGGGAACGGATCGACGATCCGGTGTATGGGGTCTATTACGTAGAGTAAGTAATGAAATCAGTGCACCCTCGGTACACCTCTGGCTCCCTCTGGGTTTATTCTTTTGCATTAATTGCGGTGTAAAACCTCACACGGAAACCCGGACCTGTACTTAAGCGGATCTAGACTTCAGCTGACGTCAACATCATTTTTAAAACTTGCTCTCGGTGTGTCTTCCCTCCTGCAGGGGAGTGTGTGTCTGTGTACATCATGCATAAACATCAGTACACTCTAGGTGGTTCAGTGTCTCAGAGGTGCAGAGCATCCTGTGTTTATCTGACTCATAATTCTGAAAAGTATGCCGGGAATCTCGGCTGGCGTGCATTTTCTCACCCCGAGATGCCACTTTGCTGTGTTGATATGATGCTATTTACTGTAATCTAAGGCCTAATTTACTAAATCACACAGACATGCAGTGCTGTTTATGGATCAGCAGGACTCTCAGCTACACCACGTCTGAGTCCAGCGTGAAGAGTGAAAAACTGATAACAGGGAAAAAGGAGATGCTTTACAACTTGATTAAACAATAATTAGGTGTGTGTGTGTGTGTGTGTGTGTGTGTGTGTGTGTCCTTATGAGATGAAAATGATATTTTAACAAAATTGTGTGAGGACACGCCCTTGCCTTGACCAAATCTCACACGCCTCCTCCACCAAAACTGACAAGCATAAAGATCATGCCTCTTTCACTAAGACTGACAGGTGGAGACACCACACCTCTTTCGCTGATGTTAGGCAGAGAGGACACACCCCCTCATCAAAACTGACAAGGACAGAGGCCACGCCTCCTGCAGACTGGGATACCACGCCTCCTTTATTTTACACCAGTAATAAAACAGCAGTTTGTGTAGCATTGCACTTTATTTTATTCAGTTACAACATTGCTGTTGTATCAGAAATATTCTACCCTGTATTTGAATTGATTAAATTTTTTACACGTTTAACAAGTTTGCATTAATTATCATCTCCTCCCTCTCTCTCTCTCTCTCACTCTCATATTCTCTCTCTCTCTCTCTCTCTCTCTCTCTCGCTCACATTCTCTCTCTCACTCTCACATTCTCACTCTCACATTCTCTTTCTCTCTCTCATTCTCTCTCTTTCTCTCATATTCTCTCTCTCCTACATTCTCTCTCTCACTCATTCTCTCTCTCTCTCACTCATTCTCTCTCTCTCGCTCACATTCTCTCTCTCACTCTCACATTCTCTTTCTCTCTCTCTCTCTCTCTCTCGTTCACATTCTCTCTCTCACTCTCACATTCTCTCTCTCACATTCTCTTTCTCTCTCTCATTCTCTCTCTTTCTCTCATTCTCTCTCTCCTACATTCTCTCTCTCACTCATTCTCTCTCTCACTCTCACATTCTCTCTCTCTCTCTCTCTCTCAGTCACATCAACAGAAAGACGCAGTATGAGAATCCTATACTGGAAGCTAAGAGGAAGAAGCAGTTGGAGCAGTCGCAGCCTGCAGAAGGTGAGCAGCAAATCCGAGATTCATTCCTTCTTTTCTACTTTTCTGTCTATCCATCACTCCGAACCGTAGACCGTCGTGCTGGTGTTTTATACACTACAAAATAAAGATATCCCAGCAAGTGAAAAAATATCGAATATAATTTCCTGTAAATCAAATAGAATAATATTCAGCCTCACTTTAGATTGTTGACGCATTTTAAGCTTTGATTGTTCTACTGACAGATCATCTGACTTCTTTCTAGAAGTAAAAATAAGTTGTTAAGGTTGTCGATTGAGCCCCAGACCTTAAGTTGAGTCTCGGAACGAACTAAAAACATTTATCTTTCCGCTTTGAAATCTTTGTTAATCGATGTATACTGTGTGTTCACTGCACATAAATTGCATTTATACAATATATACACAGACTGTGAATCTCCATCTACCGTGTCCATCAGTGTAAAGGAACACAATAGCACGGCGCCGAGGTGAGCGAGATTAGTGTTTATCAGCAAGAATATCAAAAACATCCAGCCAGCAGTTTAGCTGTGGTCAGAAACTAGCCCCGATGATGGACTGCTTTGCTGATTATAGCGGCTCACCCAGATTCAGGGCTGTGTTCAGAGTTCGATTAGACGTTCTTACTGAATTTAATCCAGAAGCATAGACTCGCGTTACATGTTGATTTCAGTGCTTGCCTTCTTCCGAAATGCTGCATCACGTGACCGCTGTTTCCTTCTTCAGTCCATATTTTCTATCCTTGCGTAAGGCAAGGGCGTATAAAGGTCTTGATGTTCTAGTAAACCCCGTATTGGACAGAGCTAAAAAAACCTCTCGTGTCGTGAACCAACACGCAGGTGATTCGTGTATTCTTGATGGTGAGCATGGAAATCGTTTTAAGTAGCTGCGTAACCTGATTCCTTATTTTTGTGTGAATACTAATTTTGCTGAACGTATCGGGTCGAGTGAGATTCCTGTACACTGATGGATGGACAACTTGAACAGATGGGCGGTAATCAGTAATTACTTGGCGTACAACGTGACCTTTACTGTCCACTAGATCCTTCCATCTATTACTTGCAAGATTATCACGTAGGATGGATGTGAAGCTAAGCTAAGAAACTGCCCTCCTGCACTTGGCGCATCAGGAGAGTTGTCCCTGCCCTATTTTGCGTTTAACATTCCCTGTGAAAGGCCCCACTTTAAATGCAGGCTCGTCGTCACGGGATTTGTCCCAGGCCCCGTTTCCAGCCTTCCGAACATCACCTTCATTATCATGCCGCCTTTCCTCTCACTCTTTTTTTTTGGCACACATTTTTGGAAATTTCATTCTGCTGAGGTGGCACCTGAAATCAGCAAGGGTGCTGCTTAGACACTGACGGCCATCTTGGCTCTAACTCAACCGGTTGCACTGATTAGCATAAGAAGGTGAGTACGACTGTAGTAAGACAGACAGATCTTAATCTTTCAGAGTGGATAGACGAGAACGCTTCAAGAGCACCGCTAGCCAGCTACGCCAGCATTCACCCGGAGATGCGCAGAAGCCCCGAGCCTCCTTTGCCCCCAGTACAGGCCAAACGTATGTGATTTGTCTTCACCAATACGGCTGCAGCTTATTATCTCAGCTCATTTTTACTCTTCTTTTTCCACACACCTTTACTCCACGTGAGCTAGAAGCCAGGTGCTTCGGTACATCACGTACTGATCATTGTGTCTCGCTGTCTTTCTCTCCCTTTTCTCAGCTCTCTTTCTCTTGTTCTTGTTCTCCCTTGTGTGCTTTGAAAACCCTCCAATTTATGTCAGTTATTAGGCTTTGTGAGCGACACACAGTTAACACATTCAGGCTAAAATAATAGGATAATAGCGCTCTCGCACGCCACCCAGCATCACTTCTGATGAGGTCTTTCAGCTCTTTCACAGCATTCACTGGCTTTAGCGTAGGTGTAAGCTGGTCATGTGGTCATGACATGATCAATGGCATGGAGCCTGTGCAGCAGCCTTTTTCCTCTTAATAGATGATTTTTTTGTGTTTTTTTGGCAAAGTTACATGTTTACACACATTTTTCACAGGAGGAATTGTTCTTCATCCAATTTCGGATAGCAACGAGGTGTGCACTCATTTCTGCCAGATTGTTCAAGTAATACAACTGCGCAGTGCTAGCATGGCATGAGCCCTGGCAAGGCTAATTAACTCAAACCTGAAGCTTAGCGTCACAAATCTGTGTGAAAGTGTGTGTTTGGATAAATCTAAACTACATAAACTGCCTGTTTAGCACAAATGATTAAGACAATGATGGATTGCCAAGTTCTCTGCCAAGTGTTTGTTTTTAGCACTGTGATGATCAGCTGAGCGTGAACATGGCGTAGCCTGCGTTCACTGACTCTTAACTCGTCTCACTTGCACTAAATAACTCGAGACGTAATTACTGACACGAGTCCGTGCTGAGAAGGCTGCCGGAACATGTCGCTCTGTGGATCTCTCGCTCTCTCTCTCGTCTGTGTGATGTCACTCCCAGCAGGTACGGATAAGCCAATCACACGTCTCCGTCGGTCCCGCTCGCTGTCTCCTCACCCTTCTTGGGTTCTGCTTAGCTGATTTGCCGTTTTCTTGTTGAACCAGGGTTACTTTCGCTCAGCTTGATCCTAATTAATGCAAAATATCACTTTACAATGCAGAAAATATGTGTAGGCATACAGGTGTTACATTTAGCTAGACATTTACATTCATGCTTATCATTTATTTTTCCGGTTATTGTTTTGTTTTTGTTTCGTTTTGTTTTTCTTCACAGGAGTGAAGCCTTTCTTCACGCGGAACCCGGCCGAGCTGAAGGGAACGTTCATTAACACGAAGCTGAAGAAAAGCCGCCGTGGCTTCGGTTTCACGGTGGTCGGGGGAGACGAGCCGGACGAGTTCCTCCAGATTAAGAGTCTGGTGCTGGACGGCCCGGCCGCTCTGGACGGCAAGATGGAGACAGGTGAGCTGGTTCGACGATTTCGGGGCATGAAGCAAAATGCCGATCGCTCCTGTCTAAGCAGCTGATTTTATCAAAAAAGCTGCTTGCTTCTTTTTTTCCTTTTTTTTTTTTTTTTTTTCTTTTTTATTCAAGAAGACATTAGAACCCACCCTTTTGTTTTCCACTTTCCGCATCAGACTTTACCAAAATAAACACAACATAATGCAAAATGTCCCACCCTGAAATTTCGGCCCTTTCCCATTCAGTGTTAATGGCAGTTAAAACAGATTTTTCCGGCTTCTTAGCAGATATTATTTCATGAACGTGTTCCACTTGAAGTGCCTTTTTGTTAAATATTGGTCTCATTCGCCTCGCTATTGTTCTCATAATAGATAAGCTCAGATTATGTTTTGTAAATGTTTAGAAAACTACGCTTTTTCAATATGGTGAAGAAGAGAAACTCTAAACCATCGTGTGTGTCCATGCCAACACGCGGTCATCGGCTGCGTCCCAAACCACGTGAAACTGCGTGTGCCGCTGCAGGCTACCGTAGTCACCCTAAACGTCTCGGTCTCCATCTTTCTCCCCAGGTGATGTAATCGTCAGCGTAAACGACACTTGCGTCCTGGGCTACACGCACGCACAGGTGGTAAAGATCTTCCAGTCCATTCCTATCGGTTCCATGGTGGACCTGGAGCTGTGCCGAGGCTACCCGCTGCCCTTTGACCCCGACGACCCCAACACCAGCCTGGTGACCTCGGTGGCCATTGTGGACAAGGAGCCCATCATCGTCAACGGCCAAGAAAGCTACGACTCGCCATCCAGCCACGGCAGCCATAACGGCACCGCCAGCGAACCCCCTCACCCCTTAAGCCCCGCCCACGAGCCCACCCCCGATGGGTCACAGGAGCAGCGTTTCGCCGGCGATGCCGTGACCCTGGCGTCGTCCATCGCCACGCAGCCCGAGCTGATCACGGTGCACATGGAGAAAGGAGACAAGGGCTTCGGTTTCACCATCGCGGACAGCCCAGGGGGCGGCGGCCAGCGCGTCAAGCAGATCGTGGATTACCCGCGATGCCGAGGGCTCAGGGAAGGCGATATCATCATGGAGGTGAACAAGAGGAATGTGCAGAATCTTACTCACAACCAGGTGGTGGATCTGCTCAGCAAGTGCCCTAAAGGCAGCGAAGTCACCATGCTGGTCCAGAGAGGTGAGTACACACGCTTCCCTCATGAGCTTTCAGTGGGATGGACTGAAAGGAAAAGCAAGAAGTGAAGGAAAGGAAAGAAAAACAGAAGGGAAGGAATGAAAGAAAAGGGTAAGAAGGAAGGAAGGAAAGAAAGACGGATGGAAGGTAGCGAAAGCAGAACGGGAAGGAAGGAAATCAGGAAAGACAGGAAGGGATGGATGAAAGGGGAAAAAACGATGGAAAGAATAGTAGGAAGGGAAAGAAGGTCGGAACAAGCAGAAAGGGAAGTAAGTAAAAGAAAAAAAAAACACGAATGGAAGGAAAGAATCACGCAGGAACAATAAACTAACACAAAGAAAGGACGGAGGGAGAGCAGTAAAGAAAGGAAGAATGCCAAAGTAAACGCAAGCATGGAAGAAGTAAAACTGGGAGGCATGAAAGCAAGGGCAGCTGGAAAGAAAGCACAAGGAGAATGAATGGAAAGAAAAGAAAGGCTAATGTAGCACTGCGAGTGAAAAGGGGAGCGTGATTGTGTGAGGGAAATGAACTGATTGTGGGAAAGACAGAGAGACTGAGAGCCTGACATTTGGTTTGGAGTGAAGGACAGGCTTCATGACTACAGACGCTCTCAGTACTGCCCCCTGCTGGTGACACTCTGCTTCCACCCTCACTTCCTGTCCCGTGTACAGCAGCGTGCACGAACACGTCCTGTTTTATATAATCAGTTCTCAAAGCTAATGCGGTTTTGAGTAACACTTTACGTTAACGTTCTCCAAATTTACCGCATTAATTGATCTGAACACGCCATGACCTTCAGAATTAATTATACACAATTAACACTTGCCATGGCTGATGCGTTCTGATGTCTATATTAGTAAATAATGAAGAACCACACTAAGTGATATTAATGTCATTCACGACGAAAAATAAGTGCTGGGGAATGTAATTAAAATGTTTTACTAAGTATCCAATTAGCCGTAAAAGCATAAGAGTCACTGTGAATAACGCGGGTTTTCTCATTTTATTCAAATAAACCCAAGCTCGATGATTCACACGTCAATCACTTACATCTTTACAGCTTTTTTTCTTCGCACTGTTTAATCCGGTTACTGATCGGGTTTAGGAGCTTCCTCCATTCAAGTCCCTGTGAATTAGTTGTTACTATAGAAACGCGAGCTGCTGTTGTGGACAAAAAGCCTTTCTGACCAATCGGATTTGAGAATTCGGCAGCGCTGTAGTGTACGATGTTTTGGCATGTTGTGTCAGCAAAGAGTAATGCAATCATATATGAGGAAATATGAGACACGTAAGCTTGTTATTATTGACCGAGAACGTGCGAGATGATGCGTATTTCCTAGAGGACTGTCCGTGAGCTAATGGGGTCGATACTGGGTGCCGCATGTTAAGCCAGGAGCTAATTCGGATTCATTTAGATTCCAGTTGAGGATTTGTTTTTTTTCTTGTATAAAGTTTTGTATTAATATTTCACGCATAAAGAATTATGAAATATTCCAAAGCAACCCAGTAATTTCCCACATGCGTATATGTCTTGCTAATGAGCTGATTAGATCTCAAACTGTGTGTGTGTGTGAGTTTGAAACGACTCGTGCTGCTCATATTTCTGTGCGTACGCGCGTCATCCCACGCTCGTACGTCGGCGTGCGAGAGCGTGTATGCATTGTGCTGGATGACTGCTTGCCCACTTGTGTGCTCGTACCTACAGCATTTAGACCTGCGATACGCTGAATGGTGATGAGCCCTTTCTTGAGCAGCGTCTGAAAGGAAGCGAGCAGGCGAAATTGAATTGATGGATTAGTCACTGAAAACACCAAGGCCACCGGCGCCGCTCTTTACAGAACCCGAGTTTACGCCGCTAACCCTCTAAATTAGACGGGTTGCACGGCTGAGACATGACGGACGGGCCGATTTATTTAGGCCGAGTGCATTGAAGAGCAAACGCTCCGGTCACTACGCGGTTTTTCTTAGGAATACGGTATTGCCTGTGTATTCATCGCATCTCATCAATCAGCATGCTTTCCCACGTCATTTTATTTATTTACTCTCTAGTCTTTCGTTGGTATTCTTCCCAAGACACCTTCCTGCCATGATGTATCCTCAGATGCTAAAATGGCAGTAAACCTAACCAACCTTTATATCGCTGCAGTTAGTCGGATTATAGCCCGTAAAAGGACCGTGTGGTGATTTCAGCCTCTTTAAGCTGTGCGCAGGAGAATCACATCAGTTTGTTGTTTCTGTGGAGCGAATGGGCCTTTTGTAACCTGACACATGAGAGAGCGAGAGAGCGAGCGAGAGAGAGAGAGAGAGCGAGCGAGAGCGAGAGAGAGAGAGAGCGAGAGAGAGAGAGAGAGAGAGCGAGAGAGAGCGAGAGAGAGCGAGATAGAGAGAGAGAGAGCGAGATAGAGAGAGAGAAAGCGAGAGAGAGAGAGAGAGAGCGAGAGAG
>JAQQZX010000016.1:16163394-16180201 GCA_030068355.1 Notoglanidium maculatum | reverse complement strand
ACAGTCAGATCTGTTCAGTCTGGAATTGCTGTTGCCTGTGGGGAAGGTGACATTTAAGCGTGCGATATTAATATATTCCCTCTGTTGCTTTTTTTTCTTTAGGGGTGGCTCCTGCCAAGAAAAGCCCAAAACTGGTGAGTATTTTATAGTTTTTTTCCTAGATTTCTCAGCCTCTTTCTGTTTCTCACTCTGTTTCTCCATTTCTGCTATTTTTTCCTGCTGTTGCTTAGCTCCCGTGCTATTTGTGTGTTTTGCGCTCTCTGTGTGTGTGTGTGTGTTTGGCTGAGGTTCAATATGTGCCCGAGATAATTGGAGGGGTTTGGATGTTGTCAGTGATCAGTGTGAGGAATCCTGGGATGCTGCGCTCTGATTTCCTGGGAGGAGGGTTTGTTTGCGTCCGTCTCAGTACCGGGTTTTGAAACGTCTCTAAAGACGGAGAGGAGCTGAAAGAGCTCCAGAGCACCTCCTACAGGAGGAGTGTGCGCGTAAAGGTAGTGGTTATGTCAGCTGTTTAAAAAATGATCCATATTTCTTGTTATACTGTAATTCTAGAAATATTTAGTATAAGATATTCATCATACTATTACTACATTAGTGAACTGGATATGCAGTAGAGGGCGCTACTGATCCAGGCTCTTAGGAAAAGGGTTCACGCTTGGAAAAAGAACTCGGAAGTCTTCCTTAGATTGAAACACTCAATCGTTGGACCATTAGAGGTTTGGCTGGAGGAATAACCGGGGGACCTTAAGGGTACTAGATGTAACCTTGAGTTTTTTTTCCCCTTCCTTTAAACGTTTGGTAAACCCCTTTAAAATAATAATTAAAAATTTTTACTTTTCAAGAAACTTTCTCTTCCTGCACTCTTAAAAAAAAATAAATAAATAAATAAGAACAGCTAACAGTCACCTAAAGAGGTCTAAGTGGAAAGGTTCTGTGCATGTTTGCCTTTTACAAAAGAACTCCTTTAGAACGCTAGAAGCCTTTTTAATCGAAGAATCCTTTTATACACTTAAAAATGTTAAATAAAAAAAAAAGAGTCTTGAGTTTGTAACTGGGAAAACGCTGAAGGATTATATCTAGAACCTCACAGCCAAGGGTTTACCTTCCAAGTAGAACCTGATTAAAAAGATCTATCCATAGAACCCTTGAGGAATGTTTTTTTTCCCCCTGCAATCTATTAGAGGAGGTATTATATGTAGTATGTACATTGTCTCTTGGGAGAAGCCTTAAAGGCTGTATGAAGAACCCTTCAATAGAGCACGCGCTTACCAGTTACAAATGGTTTGAAGTAGAACCTTCAGCCATTAAAACCATTTTCTGAATTCTGAAAGGGGGAAAATGGAGAAATCGGTCACGCTTAAGGTTTCTTTGGGTCGGCTTATCTACACAGAACCCTACAGCAGCGGGTTTACCATTTACAAAAGGTTGCAAGAACCTCCTTTATGCTAAGAACCCTAACCCTTTTTCTACACTCTGTGGGGGGAGAGAAAGTTAAATCTAGCACCCTGAAGAGTTCCTCAGTTCTAAAAGCCCTTAAAGCTTCCTAACAGATCCTAAAAAATCCTGCCCGAGGGGGCTTGTATTGTACTACAGGTTGAAAGTAGTACCTGTGTGAGAACATGGAACCATTGATCTTTGATTGAAAGCTTGAGAAACATCCTTCCAGAAAGTAAAAAAAACAAAAAACAAAACCTAGTTAACTTAAAGTAATTTTAAGCATCAATTATTAAATTCATTAAGTATAAGCTTCATTAAGCGAATGAATCAACCTCGTGTTCCATTTCTTGGGACTACGTTTACACTACACTCCATAGACCCCGATGTATTTTAAAATGGAACCGCAATATGAGGACCAAGTGAAGAGAAGAATGTCATTGCTGGTTATCTACTGCTCCAATATGCATGTCTGTGGTTACAATATGGAAGTAAAAACAACTTGAATTCACTCACGTTCCTGCTTTATGATCATCTCAGGTCTCCGTTGGCACGGTGCTGCATGCAGAGATGTCTTTTTAATTTAGTTCAGCTTCGTCCAGCAATCTGTTGTTTTCTCTTACGGGATTTCCTCTACAGATAATTGTTTCAGCTTGCACGGATTCAAGTAGGTGTGCGTACAGTCAGCGACAACAATAATTGTGATCTTGATACTGTGCATGTGGGGTTTTTTTTTTTTTTTTATTCTTCGCAACTTCTCATTACGTCTGGAAGCCTGTGTAAATGCTTTACCAGGCCTCCAAAGGATTCATGCTGAGGAAAGAAAACTGCTTCACGCCTACATAGTAGAGACATAGAGATATGTGACAAATTAGAAGAAAAAGCAGCATGAAGTGGGTTAGCAAGGTGCTGGGCTACCATGAGCCACCAGCACAAGTTCACTGCATCCGGACATTGAATCTACACGTCTCTGGAACTGTCCTGGAGCAATGAGCAATGTTCTTCTAAAAGATGATTCCCTCAGTTGGTGTTGGCATGGTGGTGACACTTCACAATCATCCAACAGGTGGTCAGTTGGGTTGAGATCAGGTCTGAAGTCCGTAGCATATGATCTGCGTCATCGTCATGCATATGTTTCTTTGTTGGAAACAGGTGATCGGAGAGAAGAACGTAGTACTGATGAGCAGTGATGATTCCCTCTGAGGGGACAGGAAAGCACAACAGCGTTACTTTCCTTTAATTTGTTACCTTTAGCCGTACGTGAAATATATTTGAGAATGCGCATGTCGAAAGAGATAGGAAAACATGTCAAGTGGATTTGTTGAGTGTACTTCAATCAAAATTGAGCTACAATAACATGTACTTGTCCGCCAGAGCTTCTCTGCTTGTGTTGTAGGTTGCCCTTTGAACTGTTTTTATTTTTCACCTGTCTCTGTTTTCTAATTCTCACTCAAATCATACCCACTTAATCTCCACACGCATACTCATCTGAATGCCCACAGCAGCCGCTGGAGAGAAAAGACAGCCAGGGTAGCCACCGCAGTGTTCCCTCGGACTCGCCTCTCCACTCCTCGCAGGCTCCATCCACAGAGACGGCGGCTCCGCCTCCCCCCGCCCAGCCGCTGCCCGGCCTGCCCCCTCAGGAGCCGGCAACAGACGGCACGCTCGCCAAGAAACCGGACCCGTTCAAAATTTGGGCCCAGTCCAGGAGCATGTATGAAAGTAGGCGTAAGTAATATGGGATTTTGGTGGTGGGTACTTGGGAAGCTGGAGCTATTGGGGTCAATAGAAATGGGGAATAAGTTAGAAGAGGGAGGAATAATGGTGTTCAGGAGGACTCTATGCCTCATGCATTTCTGGCTTTGGTGTACCTTTCTTCTTATTCTCATCAACCTCAAACAGGGTATTGACATTTCTTGCTCTTTCAATCATAGTTTGTGTTTATTTATTTTTTTATTCAAGCATGCCAGAAAATAATAGGCACAGATTAACGCTCCCTGTCCAAAAATCCAATCCAATCGCAGGTTGAATCCTCCGTAGTCCACGTTGGCGGTCTCGTTAACCTCGGACTTCCATTGCGCTTACTCCATCAAATCCCATGCCTTCCATCTAAAACTCTCTCCAAAGCCTGTTCTACAGTCACAGTGCAAGTGCATCCTGATGTAGCATCACAATCCTGAACGCGCCAGTGTGGGGGCGGAACCGAAGCAGAAGTCTGCGCATCAAAGCGAACGCCTAAACACCAGTGGACATCCGGGTGCGGTTCCTGTTTGGCTAAAGATAAAAATTTTAATTCGAACATCAAAACCTACCAAGCAAAATAATGACCAGGCATCAGTGTTCATGGCTTTGAAATCTTTCCGGTGTCTTCGATACTGAAAAGCCACACCTATGATCAATTTTTTTCCCCCTCTTGGTCAGTTCCATGCCTTTCAGGATGCTTTTTCCCGGCTCACTTTTCCTCACAGTGTAAGCTATTGTTAGCGACGTCAGATCCGGTGCTTTCTCTGCCAATGATTCCATTAAATCCATCAATAACACTGCCATAATGCTAGGTGTATCTCCGTCTGCATCAAGCGAGTGCTTTGTTCCTGTTGGCTGATCTCATATGGGTGGCTTGAACATGGGCATGGAGGATGTTCCCTGATTGGTTAAATGTCAATTTAATTAAACAACTTGATAAGCATTGCTGTGTTTCAGTAGGTATAATGTGGTAAAAATCTTGCTTTGTAGTACCTGTCAGTTGTCACAACTCGCCGTTAGATCTCTTAGCCGAACTCTGGCACAGTGAGATTTTGTTAAAAATATGTCTCTACAAACCATTAGCTCTCTGAGAATCTGCTGTGTGATTTTGCTGTCAGGGACCATTATATTGCAATGCTCTGCTGTCCACACTTTGTGTAGTTATAATTAGCCTTCTCTATGATCTGACACTTTAGAACAAAGGTGCCAGAAACTGACCAATACTACCCTGGCTCTCTGGACCAATTATACTTCGTCCCTCTATCAGTGGTTTTTATGCTTTGGTGGCACGTAAAAACCATGGTCCTCTGACAAAGGTGCTAATAACTGATGGAAGTGGCTGTAGGTGAAATCCCATATCTCTTTCAAGTCTATGTGCTGGTCAGAAGAATCAGCTAATTAGCCAGAATGCCCTTCACCCACTGGCAAGACGTTGTAGGAGAGGACACATGGTTTTCAGGTCTGGAGATTTCAGCAGCTAATCATTCCTCCAGTGACCCCTGCTTTTTTGCAACTCTTTCATTATTGAAGACTTTAAAGCGAAGGGAGCTGCGACCAGCGGCGCTGCCCACGGATCTGAGCAGGGGCAGTGAATCAAAGAGGACCCAGAAGATGAAATAAAGAGCGAGGAAGACGGAAAGTTGCTTCCGAGACAGCTTATCTTAACTTTGTTGTTTTTATTGCGCGAGTTCACGATTCGGAGTCGTGGACCCGGTGAAACATGAGGTCTCCCTCCAAGAACAGGCAATCTCCATGCTATAAGATGTAATTAAATGCAGATCAATTAGATTCTGGTCGATCGCTGCTTTTAAAGCCAGACAGAAGTCTGTAAGCTGTGCCTGAGCAGCCCTGAGAGGGAATTACTGAGTTCAGCTTAAACACACAAAAGTATCATTAAGTGACTTCAGCTTAAGTGAATGGAAGCTGAAAGCCGGGGCGCAGCATAATAGACAATTTGGAGACTCATTTCTGCAGCTTAATGGAAACCGAATGATTTGGGGAAAACTGACCACTCCCAATGGCAGCCATTTTGTATGGAGTGGGAGCCTCTCGCGTCACTGCCTCTTATTGCTTGGGTAACGGACGTTTCAACTTTAACCTTAGCCTTGATTTCCAGATTTATGCAACACCTGCACAGACATTATTGCCACACTCATGACTGCCTGAACCTGGACTGAGTGCACCACGTTTTGTTGTCTTTATCTGGACCTCCTTTATTTTTGCATTGGATAATTCCAAACCATACTCGGTGTCCCTTTTCCCTGTACAGTTCAATAACCATCCTCGGCACACTTGAACCCGTCATGACACAAGTACTTACTGATTGGTGTGTCATTTCTGGCACTTCATTTGGAGTCGTCTACCTTTTCTGTCATTGCACAATGTCAGCTTAGCACAGAGAAATCCCACAGTAGCTTAGCGCCATGGTCAGTAGAGTTGTGCTAATTGGCATTGGGACCAACAATAACACCCTCAACAGAATAAGCGGAAAAAGAGGCTACTGATGATTCAGTGGACAGATTGCAGCCCAATCTGCTCCTGTTCCTGGTGCTCCCATATTGCTTCCTGCTGCTTCAACTCGAGTGTGCAGAATAGACCCAAATCCCTTTATCCAGTCCCATGACTGTCAAACGGTAACCTCCATTCCAACAGGTAGTAACTGTAATAAAGCAGGACTCGGTCTTTTCTGATGCCTTCTGAGAGCAGGACATTTCTGGCCACAGGTCAAGCAAACCCTCAACGGTCCTTGCCTAAACCACATTCCTTGGCTTGAGCATCACTCGAATATTAATCTTAATGCATAGCCCTTGGTGATTTGTCAGTTTGCTTCCAGCACACATCTGTAGATCATTATTCCAAATGAAGTGAAGCCGAGACCACACAAGGAGCCATTTGTTTACAGAGTCGTGGAAGACATTGTGAAATTTCACATCTAGCAGTAGCATATGGCATAGAATCATTTCAGCAACTTAACAGTTGACATCCTGCTGGTGTATGCTGATAACACTGGGAGGGAAGTTCTAGGCTGATTTGACAAGGAATGATGGTAGATAATGGGTATTCCTCTAGTTTGAAGTCTAAGACAAACGGGCATCGTGCAGGTTTACAGTACTAATATGGTCTTCGTCTGTCCTAAAAGGGTGCTTTCATACCTATTGATCTGGTTTCTAGTCTGAAACGGAGCTAAATTTGACCTGTTATTTAGTTCGGCTTGTTTTCTCACTGCATATAATTAACGGAAAAGCTTAAAAAATAATCTGCTATGGGGTGTAGAGGGGGCTGAAAAGGCAATGATACAACAGATTCATTGCTCGGAATTATGGCGACGAAATAAATATGGATAAAGTGAGCATAGCAATCGTTAAAATCACCCATGTGTGGACGGGGAGTCGATAGATGATTAGGTAATTATAGAAGCAACGTATAGCTTGAAAAATTTTTCTGTCGCGCGTTCAGAGCTTATTTTTTCTTTTTCTCCGTCAATCCAAATCTCCAGAACGCACCGGGGTTTGATTCAAACGCTGCATATGTGAAAGTGCCCTAAACTACACGTTCAGTCCAAAATGACATTCCTATTTAGAGCACGATTGGGCGTCTTCCCAAGGACTGGGTTCTTTTAGTCATTTACAAAACACGCATGTAAATTAATTACTATTCCTGTCACTATATGAGAAGCCTGGATAAATAAGATATATGTTGCGTTATACTCTTTGTTCATTTCTTCTAGTCCATTATTACTTCATTCAGGCTGCAATGATTTACAGGATCATTTTCACAGGGTAATAGCTGCCGCTGCAGGCCTGGCTGTCGATTGTAAGGCCGTATGAAAAATTTAACCTGACCGTAATTCTGATTGGGTCCAACCCCAGGTGCAACGGTTAAAATGATGACATTATTAGCGCTGCTGCCGCTTTTTACCGGCGTTCCTGGCTGCCGCCGAACTCGAGAGCGCAGAACAGTGGGAATGATTAAGACCGTTTGCGTCACGCCGCAGGTGAATTGACCATGGCCTTGGGTTATTTGTTCCTTTTTAGTGCCAGATTACCAGGAGCAGGATATCTTTCTGTGGAGGAAGGATACAGGCTTCGGTTTCCGGATCCTCGGAGGAAATGAACCAGGAGAGCCAGTGAGTGCATTTTATTTTATCTTTTCACTTTTATTCATTTGTTAGTATGCTAAAATAGTATAAAATAACACTCCGTGTCACTGCTGTAGTAACTCATCTTAGAGAAATGATTCACATCATAATCAAGCTTTTCCGTGTTTTTCCGTGCAAACAGATTCACACTTATTATATTTGATATTCCGGTTTTGTTTTGGATTCTGGTTTGTCTGGATTCTTTGTTTGGCTGAACACCCTATATCAAGGCACAGCATAATATCTAATAACACGGTTTTTATTTTTTTATGCTTACCTGTATTGTCTGATCATGGATTCAGCTGCCGCCTCTCGTTACTTTGCTGTTAGACAAGCTTTCTTTTATTTTTCAAGCCAATAATAAATGTTTGCATTTTTGAATATTTCAAAAAGTAGTCAGCGTGAAGGGGGGAAAAATTATTTTATAAAATAATAAATAATAAAGTATGATAAAAACGGAAACGCTACATTGTGAAAACAAAAAACACATCTAGAAAGCAGTTTATGTTTTTGGGGGGCGGGATATTAATTTGGACTTTTTTTAAAGGGGATTTATTTGGACTGCTTCTTATAATAATATTGCTAAAAGCCTACTAATGATCAAAGTGAAAAATGCTCAAAAATATACTTTAGTTTCTCAGACTTGGAATGAGCTATGAATTGTTTGACCTTTTTTTTCTCTCCATTTTTCCAGTAACACCAATCACAGCCGCTGAAATCAACCATTTCATTTTATATGCTACAATAAATATGGAGCCTGCCATACAGTCTTTCAGCCATCTATTTCTGCATTATTATGTAGTGCTTTATCATGAAGGCAGTCAGTAATACAAATTAGCTGCTGCTTTGCTTTGGGATGAAAACATGAGTTATGTCCTTCTTGAAGGCCCTGACTATTCGCAGCACACAGCACGGCTGAAATCCCAACCTAAATCGCAGCATTTGGCCTGTTTGCTTTGTTTATCAAGGACATGCCAGGTACATCCTGGAGAAAAAAATCTTTTCTCTCTTTAAACAAAAAGAAACCCAGACTGTATGAAAGTCTGACTACAGCTCATACTGGTGCAATTCACGCAAGGTGTATATGGTCAAATCTGGAAACTTGTTTGTTTATAAAAATATTATTTCTGTTGTACCTGTATGACCGAGCTCATGGCCGGAATGCGTGTGTAACAGTGTAAAATGCTTGATTTGCAATTAAATAATATAACAGGTACAGTGATAGTATAGTAATATAAATAGCAAATCACACAGGAACCTGGAATGCTAGGTGATGTTAACCGGTAGGTTTGGTGTCAATTTGTAATTCGTTAACATGAATCTGAGGTGAAGATGTGGATATTTATCAGCCTATTTGTCCTTCAAATGAGTAATAGGAGCGTTTGTGCACAAGAGGCAACAGAAAGGCAGGCTGCGGATGTGGAGTTTTGGACCGGCTATTCAAAGACTAAAGCCATTTCATTCACCGTGCTAGTCTGTTTTTCAGCGTTTAATTAGTTTCTTTCAGCATTTTGTCTACGTAAAATAAGGGTCGAGTCAATCGTGACCTATTTGAGGACTGAAATGAATACAGTCCTAGCTATGAATAGCGCTTATGTAACTACAGGAGATGGAAAAGTTCCAGTTTTCTACCTGACTGTCGCCTATGACAGCGTTATGAAGATAGAAACGGCGCAGCCTCTCATGACTGTTTATTAATTTGCAGCAGCATCAGACAAAAGCACTTCTAACCCAGCTTTGATGAGATGCATTGTTTATTAATTTCCTCAGATCTTAGCTAGGCTGCTAAGCCTACATTTGCTACACCTGCATTAACTGGGGCATTCTTATATAAGCTGTATGTATGTGAAGGTAAATTGAGCAGGAGCTTAATTCCACGCAGCAGAAGCAGCCGATTCATCATTTGCGCTCAAATCGACACTGCGCTCGTTTCATGAATCGGACGCAGATTTGTTCAGGCGTCATTCCACGTGCTCGTTTCTACGCAGGTTTGATGAATAAGAGCCACTGTATCCACTGTGCTATCCATTAAATATTATAATCAGAGTAGTCAGAGTCTTTTGAAGACTGAGCCTTTCCCCTCACACAGTTACATAGATGAATCAAAGCCTTTTGAAGTTCGGCCAAACGTAACTTGGCAGGTCTCAGCGTCAGCCTTTGCGATTTGCTCATGACAACTGTTTCCATGTACAGTGTGCAGCATGCCACATTGCAAAAGCCTCAGTCTATGGCAGGACTTGTGCCGTGTGTGTGTGTTTCATTCTAGAAACACAACGCCTGCTTTCATCTTGGCTTCATTGTCTTAGAAAAATATCTCCCGGGCCACCCATGTTCTTCGTTCAGGATGCCAAAATTAGTTTGAATCTCATTCAGACATGCTGGTTACTTGGCCCGAGTTTTCCAACAGGGATTTTGGTCCTTGAAGGGTGCACTGATGTGGCGGGCAATAGTCATCAATTTAATCATCTAAAATCTGAGTCTAGAATGCAGCCAACCTTAAAGAAATCCACAAACAAATTCTTTTAGTTGTGTTCTGTAGCTGAGTTGACCAGGAAAAAAAAAATTATTTGAGAGCCAAATCAAGGTGAAGACCAAGCCCCTGCAAAAATAGACCTGTAACGCTTTGCTTTTATTTAAGTCACATTCAGTAATGGACATTCTTGGATGTCTCTGATCACCCAGTGCTCGGAGTGGAGAAGAAACCCACCTTTCTAGAATCAACGATCAAAAAGAGGGTTCATAACAGTCTCTAGAACTCACCTTCCTCCTTCTTTCCAGATCTACATTGGCCACATTGTGAAGTATGGCGCCGCAGACGAAGACGGGCGTCTGCGCTCCGGAGACGAGCTGATCTGCGTGGACGGGACGGCCGTGGTGGGCAAATCCCATCAGCTTGTGGTACAGCTCATGCAGCAGGCAGCCAAGCAGGGCCACGTCAACCTGACTGTCAGGCGCAAGACAGGATACGGAGGTGAGAAATGATCCAGATCCATAAAGTTATGGCTACATTTCACTATTTTGTCCAAGGAAAGGTTTCTGAGCTTTCCATGATCATTTTCCCAACTTGGTTATGTCTCCATAGCATTTCTGTAAAATCTACCAAGCTAGAACCCTCAAGCATCCTTTTGGCTCGTTCTGCGAGAACGTTTCCTATCAGATCAATGTTCCACATTTAGAAATCTACCCGAGGAACTGTTTAGGAATAACTTTTTCCAAGTGCATAGATCTAATCGTTGGAGTTTGTCACACCAGGCTACAGTAAAATTTCCAGCCCAAACAATTGGATTTGTTTAACTGAGAAGGTTCTTTAGAAAGCGAAGAACCCTCAGCTATCTGAAGAACCATTAGAGCAAGACCAATCATGAGAGCCAATCTTTTGGGTTTGTCCCTTTAACCAAAATAGAACCACTTTTGAAAGTGAACAACCCTTAACTTTATGAAGAACCGTTGAGGAACAATTGGTTCCAAGAGTGCAGGAATTTTCCAGAGCCGATGATTTGAACTTGTCACTCTTCAGCATTGCGCATTACAGCAATTGTGTAAAACTGAAAATATGAATTCAAATCGGTTGTTGCTTTACCACATTTGCAGCATGACCCTGTGTAGGACATGAACGGTCATCTTTCACCTAGTGATCAAAGGGGCTAAGAGAAAAGTTGGTCATGATAACACCTATATCAAGTAATAGTCATTATTATATGTTTTTTGTAGCAAATTCAGGTGATCTGTAATATCTGATGCATATCTATATCTATGTACATTGATATTACAGCCCTGACCTGCCTTTCTAATCCAATACCCTTTGACTGTACCCTTTTAATGAGATTTTGAATAATTCAAAATATGGTCTAATTATTCATCTGTACAGGACAGATTTTATTTAAATGAGAGTTCACGCTACATGTTAATGAAGGCGCCATCGCTGATCCAGCTCCGGTCTCGTTAACAAAGCCTGCAGTCTAACCCGATGGTTTTTAGACCCGACGCTGTGGAATTGTTCTCATGCTCCGTTTCACTGTATTCCTGCTCTGAAACATGTACCTGACTCACTTACCTGGGTTAATTACCAAGTGCTTTAGCAACCTCATGTGCTGGATCCAGGCAAGCATGAGACTGCAGGGCAATGAATGTAGTCTGTCCCCAGCTCAGAAAAAAAAAAGAAAAAAAAAAAAAAAAAAGACACAACTGGCATCATTTGAGACGCACCTTAAATGTCTGACATCATCCACACCTCATTTAAGCAGTCAAGAGTCGTGTTTGGAGCATTTGTTGTGGGCGCAACATGTCGTCGTGGCCTTGACGGGAAGTGGGCAGCAATCATAAACATGATGGAGCGTGCTCCAGACCTCTCCCCCCCAGGATGACATGGTGCACAGTGCACACTAAACGACATTCAGCACATGAATCTCCCTCTATTGCGCCCAAACCACCAGCTCGTGCTCGGCGTCATGCTCGGTGCCTGCTTTGTGACAGCGGCGCCAGTGGACTGTAGGAAAATGAAAATAGGTCAGCTCGTCCCTCAGAGACCTCGCATGTTATTATTGGACTGCTGCAAAATGGAGGCAATCGTATTGTTTATCTGGAATGGATTATACGTAACGAATTCGATGGTTTTCAAATACCCGTCGTCTTGGGTTAGTGTAGAAACGGATCATATCGAGCAAGACGTCTTGAAAGGGGAAGTACCGACTCATTGATTTGATTTTAGTTTCCTAATGGATGATGTTATAATAATGAGCCGTACCATGTGATGCATTATGCACGCGCGCTAATCAGCACCGGTCCTTATGCAGCGGCAGGACAGAAATCTGAACATTTTAGTGAACTATACTGATAAATAGCCATTTTTGCAGTATTCTATATACATGCCATTTTTCTGTCCCAGCCTAATGTGCATGCAAAACGTGAAAAAATGTCAAGGGAAGGATTTCAGACTTAATCCTAAATATTCCCATGATTGTGTATCATGACTACATACAATACATCTTCAACAAGCACATCTTCCTGGCATGTAGTCCTCTGTCTGCCTCTCTCTCTCCCTCTCTCTGTCTCTCTCTCTCTTTAGCCCTCTGTCTCTCTCTCTAGCCCTCTGTCTGCCTCTCTCTCTCTCTCTCCCTGTTTGCCTCTCTCTCTCTTTAGCCCTCTGTCTGCCTCTCTCTCTCTCTCTCTCTCCCTCTCTGTCTCTCTCTCTCTCTCGCCCTCTGTCTGCCTCTCTCTCTCTTTAGCCCTCTGTCTGCCTCTCTCTCTCCCTCTCTCTGTCTCTCTCTCTTTAGCTCTCTGTCTGCCTCTCTCGCTCCCTCTCTCTGTCTATCTCTCTCTCTATCTCTCTCTAGCCCTCTGTCTGCCACTCTCTCTCTCTCTCCCTCTCCCTCTCCCTCTCCCTCTCCCTCTCTGCTCACCGTCACCATTAATGGACAACTGGGAAGTTTATCTCAGCAACAGACAATGTTCTTAAATGCTTTATGGCTCTCCAAAAATAGGAGAGGTATTTTATGTCAGGAAAAAACACTAATTTGGTAGGTTTTCTGACAGTTTAAGTGTTCTCAGCGGTTCAGGACATAAAGAAATAAAGAGTACATAAGCGGTTTATTTCCTTGGCTTTGTCGAAGCACCATTTATTATCTCCATTTATTAAGGCGAGTCTTTTTTTCCATTTTGACCTCTAGTTACGTTCATGCTGTTCATCAAGGCCAGGAATTCTGTCCCAAATACAGCAACAACAAAAAATCATGTGACTGAAACACTAGAATATTATTATGATCTCATGGATTATTCTTGAAATATTTCAAGAAATTCCATCTTCAGCGCCATTCTATAGCATTGTGCTTTGGCGGAAAAACCGCTGGCTTCATCCGAGTGCTTGATTTAAAAAAAAAAGAAAAGAAAAAGAAGGAAAGAAATGCTGCACGTTAGTTTTGCTTCCGTGACAATATCCGGAAAGCATATCGCCTCTAACCACCCTATGATGGGTTGCATGAAAAGGAGTGACGGTGACCGTGATGACATCAGCACCTTTCTATAAACTTCAGACATTTGCAACTTGGAGCGGCAACGGCCGAATGCTCCCAAATAACACGCTGGCTGCAGTGCCTTTTCTCTTTTGTCTCCTCATTGGGAACAACTGAAAAAAGACGCTGGCGCGCAGGAAAAACATGCTATTTGGATGCTCACGCTGCTAGGTTTTTTTTAATTCTGTGTATGAATTATAAGTGTTACCTGTTAAGGCAGTCGCTTTGTAATATTAACGCCTCTCTCTCCTGCTCTTCAGTGGCGAAGGTGGACGGTGAGGTTCCTCCGTCTCCAGCCTCGTCCCATCACAGCAGTACCCAGGCTGCATCTCTGACTGAGGACAAGCGCACACCTCAGGGCAGCCAGAACTCTCTGAACACGGTCAGCTCGGGCTCAGGCTCCACCAGCGGCATCGGCAGCGGAGGAGGAGGCAACAGCAGCGTGGTGCCCAGCGCGATCCAGCCGTACGACGTCGAGATCCGGCGCGGAGAAAACGAGGGCTTCGGTTTCGTCATCGTTTCATCCGTGTCCAGACCCGACGCAGGGACGACTTTCGGTGAGACGAATATCAGCGCTGATCTATATTGATGCAGATTTACTTCACTGGAGCTGTAGAGCAGAATGATTTTTTTTTCCTCTCTCTCAAATCCCTAAACCCCAGCTTTGTGAAATCTCAATTCTGATTGGCCAGAAGTTTCTCTAACAGTAATGCAGCTGCAAAGCAAATAATGTGCTCATTCTAATACTTTATCGTTTCTATAGTAACAAGTTCAACGGGGATTTGTATGGCTGAGGCTTCACAGTCAAAGTGCAGTCAGTCTCGAACAAATAAAAACTTGCAAATGTTCACAAATTGCTGTGGTGTAAGAGAAATAAAACACTTAAGGATGTGGCGTTATAGGAAAATGATGAACGTTGGAGTGGTGACAAACTCCACTCCACGTCTGGCAGCGTCACACTGCCCCATTTTGATTATTTTCCTATCCCCGCACACCACCCTTACTTATCGATAAAGTACACAATTTTGATGTTGATAATATAATGATACTGAATGAAGTCTGCTTTATGGAGGAGGACTGCAGGGTTTGGGGTATCAGGACGTTTTCTTTATATGTGATCAGCTGGCTTTGGGTAATCTTTGGGTTTCTCTCTGTGCCTCTTTGCATTCCTGTCTGAATTGCCCAACATGCAACGTCCTTAATAGTCCTCTCTGCCTTAATACAAAAAAAAAAAAAAAATTGTTAAACGCAGGGACGAAAACCACTTAGTGTTCACAGCCACAGACGACCGAGTTCATCTAGGAAGGAGAGGCAAGAACGGAGGATTTGTATCAACTCTCTGTTCCCAATAACCGGTGTTTAGCGAATGATTTTAGTCTGTTTGCTCAGTTTATGAGCACATGTCCTCGCTAAGCCAGCAACCAGAACTCCTCACCTCTGAAACAACACACAGCAAGCGATGAAGGGTTTCCATCTTGGAGAGGGATGAAGAGTGAGTGAGGGAAGCAGCGTTCGTTCTCTGGTTCTCGGTAATGAAGAATCGCGGCGCAGGGCAGTACAGCGTGTGGGCGGAAAGAAAGCCTCAGGGCAAAGCCAGAGATGCTGAGAGTCTTATGTACTCAGTCCTTTATGCAGCACACAAGGCCGTATTTCACAAAAATTACATACGCATACTACTGTGCATCTTGTTTAATAGAGGAAGAAGAATTCTGAGTATAGCATGTTTTTCTCTTAATCCCAAGGTTAACGTGCGGAATACTTTAAAGCGTCGATGTAATATAACGCATACGATAGAGAACAACCCAAGACTGAATATTTCCTGAATTTATTCCTTTTTTTTTTTTCATTCTAGCTAATTGTGTGTCTGTGGAGGATCGAGCGACTTTTGCTAGATGTGTAATTATCTTCTACATACAAGCAAGCCTGGTGCTTGAGCCCTGTACAATGTGCATCTTTTTCCCTAAAGCATCTTCATAATTTATTTCTGGATTTTCCATAATTCATCATGCGAGCACAGTGAGGGCACAATGCACAGCTCTACAGGGATGAGAGTGAGTTCGGAATGTAGTTTTTTTTCCCATTTGAAAAGACGGATTGAATAATTTAGAGGCTGTAGAGGAGATCACGAAAGCTAAATATGAGACACTTGATGTATTTAAATGCCAAAGCTTCACTTTCTTCTCTCATCATTCAGGGCTGATTTAATGCTTTCCACCTTGTAATAATGATGAAAGTGATAGACTTTTTCTTTCCTTACTTTTCCTGCCATTCTCACTGTCTCACACGCTTCTCACACCTTTCTCTGTTTGGGAGTTGGGCTGTAACAGAGCTCCACATGTGATCATTCTACATTACACTGTAATTTTTCCACTCCATCTTGGGTGGCTTGGTGAATTAACCCCTTTGCCTTCTCTTTCTCTCCTTTCCCTCCCTCTCCCTCATCTCGATGGACCTCTCCACTTTTTTTTTTAAATGAAAACACCATTTTGCAAATGCGAAAAGCTGGAAACACATGTGTGGCCATGCCTCATAAAATAGGGAGGATCATTGAGGGCAGTCCGGCGGACCGCTGCGGGAAGCTGAAGGTGGGAGATCGCATCCTCGCCGTCAACGGCTGCTCCATCACCAATAAGTCCCACTCGGACATCGTCAACCTGATCAAAGAGGCCGGAAACACGGTCGCGCTGCGCATCATTCCAGGAGACGGTGAGATGTGTAGAATATTTTAGCTTTGTTTTCCCCCTACATATTTGTGTGTATCAGGGAAAGGTTTTGATCCCATACCACGCACACAGCTTTCTTTATGATGTATGGCTATAATTTATAAACATTCAAAATAGTAAATAAATCCACTTTAGCATGATCAGTTTCAGTGGAGGAGGCGTGGCCTTTATGACTCCGTATCTGTAAGGGAGCTGTAGCACATGACTTATCAATTCCTGTGAATGAGATGTGGCCCTTTCTCTATCAGTCTTCTGGCCCTTTTCCACTGCGTGGTACAGGCTCGCATGAAGCTGCTGTGCTGTCTCCAGCACACACAGGAACATCTTTACTAATACTACTATTCTCCAAGCACTCAACCTCGACTGGTTTCCACTGGTCTGTGGCTTAAAAGGACCATTAGTGAAAGATGTGCAACTTCTCCTGCTAATCCCATTGGAAAAGGCTTTCTGATAGACCCAGTGAGAGGCGTGGCTTCTGTCAGAGCCAGCGAGAGGGGCGTGGCTTCTGTTAAACTCCGTGAAGGATTTGTGGCTTCTGTCAGAGCCAGCGAGAGGGGCGTGGCTTCTGTTAAACTCCGTGAAGGATTTGTGGCTTCTGTCAGAGCCAGTGAGAGAGGCGTGGCTTCTGTCAGAGCCAGTGAAGGATTTGTGGCTTCTGTCAGAGCCAGTGAGAGAGGCGTGGCTTCTGTCAGTCTAAGTGAAGGCGGCGTGGCCTCTGTCAGTCTACGTGAAGGAGGCGTGGCCTCTGTCAGTCTAAGTGA
>JAQQZX010000016.1:16133658-16146225 GCA_030068355.1 Notoglanidium maculatum | reverse complement strand
GCGACCTGCCCAGGGTGTACCCCGCCTCTCGCCCGAAGATGCTGGGATTGGCTCCAGCTTCCCCGCGACCCAGACGGCGCTATAGATAATGGATGGATGGATAGTTCTTCTTATTTTCAGGTTGCGGCAATACTTTAACATTGCAATATGCTTCTTTTAATAGGTGACACTATCATGTCCCCTTTAAATGTGCGGATAATAATAAAAATGGCTAATTAGACTTATCACTGAATAACTGGATCATTGGTACGAGCCAGTCTCGGGTTAGACTGTACAGTGTAATTAGCAAGGGGTTCTATGTAAGGTGGGGAAATATGCGTATGTGGAGCTCTAAAGGTTAGCCAGAACTGACACACACACACACACACACACGAGCAAGCTCACAAGTGATGTATTGGGCCTACATATAGTGAGCTGCTGTACACACAACAATAAACAAAAAAAACACTGCTTAGGGAAGAAGCTTGGCTATCACAGGGAGGAAAAACCTAACAAAAGACAGTTCTCTGAAACCGAGACCAAAACCCGCACCTATCAGAAATGCCAGTCGCACCCTAACTACCGTTAAATACACACAAGATGCTGTGTGACTACACAAATCTATACACTTACTGTGGCTGAATTGCGTTATACATTAACAGACAATCAAATCCAAATTCTTGTAAATACATCCAATGGTGAGCTGCTGTTTTGTTCTTTTTCTTGACATCCAGGTTTCAGTGTTGCGCACAACGCTGCTCATCATCTGTAAGGTAGGGACCCGAGGTACCCTTAAAAATAATTTTGGTTCTGCTCATCAGTTGTGATGAGCTTTTATTAAGAAATGATAATATGAAATAAGAAATGTCTAACAAACAGAGTTTACATATCAGCACGCTATCGGACACGAGAACGGGAGACTCTGTCGTGGTAAAACTGATGTTATAACTGAAGACTGAATGATTTCGCAATCCTGATTATCTACAGTAGGGATGCACTGATAGCAATACTTAAACAGCACACGTCACCAACAAACGCTGGCTAGGTGAGGAAAACATGTAGACGACACTAGGTGAGGGGAAATAACCGCTCTTCCTCGGCACGTCGTGCGGGACGATCGGACGCTCTCGGTGCTCGACACGGAGGGATTTGGACGCAATTAATACCAAGATGTACTTCACTTCCAGCTATACATGAGCGCTTTTCCGAAGTGCAACAAATTCTCATCCTGCGATCCTACTCGATCCGATGTAGCCAGTGAAATTAAAATCTAATTACAAAGACTGAACCTAGTATATGAACCCAAGAGCGTGAACATGCACGGGTTTCACGGCCACTGTTTACACCAGGAAACATAAACGGAGTTATGTGAATGTGTAACTCACTTCTTACTCATTCTACAGTAATAACACTCACTTCATATATAAAACGCAGTATTCTATAATATGACAACTACAGAACTGACTTCAAGTGGAATTTATAGGATTTTCTCAGAATTGTGTTTTGATCAGCTCCAGAAAGTCCTTATAACACCCCCCCCTTCCCCCCCCCCCTTTTTTTTTTTTTTTTAAAAAAGACGTTTTCCCTTTTCGGATTCTTTATGAGTTAAGTGTCTTCCAGAAACTCTTTTATCTTCGCACCCCATGCTGAGATTAAACTGTGTCCGATTGTTGTCCCCACCGCCACCACACGCTCGCCTCATGTAACTGGGCTGAATTTGACATTGAAGTCTTAATGTATCACATGGAGCTCATTTCAATCCTGAAGTTAGGGCCAGATTTCTATGACTCAATGATTGTATATAACATCACCAGCCACAGAAAGAAGACAAACTACGCACAGATTTAACAGCACAGACTGCCATTTTAATCCTTCAGTCGTAGCCTTGCATTTTCACTCGTCTTGTTCGGAACGAACGGCGAAAGCGGCCGCAAGCTTGACGTATTGCTCTCCTTACAAAAAGTCATTTTGTAACGCTTGTATCTGGAGTAAATGGCACAGTAAAAAGCTGTGGGAGAAAAACAGCGAGGCATCAGGGTTGCCGCGGCAACCCCATCATCATCGGGCTGTTTCCATGACAAAAAAAAAAAAAAAAAAAAGTTAACGAAATAAGCAGCATTTTTTTTCCCTTAAATTCCTTGACCTGAGTTTTGTTCTCCATCCCCAGCAACATGATTGTTGATTCTGAGACTGCAGAAGACGACAAAAACAAAATGCTCAGCCACCCGACTCCGAGCCGCGTCAGTATCTACTCACCTGCGTTCGGTTCGTCACTACCGATCACGCTGAATATATACAGAGCATCATGCGGCGCATTTGACCTACAGCGGAAAATTGTTGCGTTGAACAAGATTGAATGCGTTTTGAGTTTCGCCTCACTGTTTTAAGCAGCAGAAGCGAAACGTTTTATCGGGAATATCACGCGTCGGGTAAATCCTACGAAGCAGAACTTTATTTTTCTAAGTGTTTAGTTCATTTATATACCATTTGTCGTGCTTCTCTGTTTACAGCTGCACTTAATGTCCATGAGGACAAATTAGTTTCCTTAAAAGCTGCTCTTTTTTCTCTCTTTTGAAGTTACCGGGGACAACAGCGTGTCGTGTTACCTAGAACCCGCAAAACACCTCTGTCCTGAAGACAGAGTGGTGGAAACCTATAACTGTATTAACGGTTACATTTTTTTCATCCGTTTTTTATTAGGGTTTGAGTATTATTGGCTGGAATACAACCCTGTTTCTGATTGGCTGGAATAGCTCGGTCCGTGCTACCTTTTTTTTGTTTCGCCGTTTGCGAAGCCAGGGGTGTGTCCGAGCGCCGCGCTTTTTTAGCGTATACACAGAACGGACAGCTACCACACCGTGAGGACATATTAGCTGAATTTGCCAAAAAGTGAACTGGATTAGAATCAGTGCAGCACCTTTACTATAAAGCTGTTGTATGAATATAATGTAATATATATATATATATACACATACACAATTAAACACCTTCTGACCAATCAGAATCAAGAATTCAACCACGATGTGGAACAGGACGGATTGTGATACTACTTTTATGCAACGGTTCTATAAACAAGAAATTAATATCAAGTAACTGACATTTCAGATGCAACTGGTTTTGGGTGTTTTTTTGTTTTGTTTTGTTTTTTTTATCTTCTTTATGCTCGGGTAAAGAAAAAAGCTCCCAAAGAAGACCCAGCTGGACGGGGTGTTTTGAGCTGCCATGCAATACACAGACCGACTGCCGGCCCATAGTGAGTGTAGTAACATATTCATTGCAACAAACTATTGCTAGAACTGGAACGTTATGCATGCTATACTATTAAAGGTCGTGGAACACCGCTTGTCCAAGCAAATTAGTGGACTGGGACAAGCTGTTAAAAAAATATATATAAGAACCTCAGTTTCCAAAACACAAACGCCTGCAATGAATGTTCTCACACTCTGAGGTTTAGGATTGTTCCTAATTTACAAATTCATAGAATCTACGTTTATTCACGAGGGTGCAAGTGTACACCCTAACATGCCTTTTTCGATTAATTAACGGCTTTTTGTGAAACCCGAACATAAAAAAGGTCTCGGTGGTAGAAAAGCCTAATTAAGACTGAAGTCCTAATGTTCAGTAAAATATTTCTATTAGTCCTGCTCGCAACAGTCCGCATAAAAAGCATTTTTAATGGTTTTTGGTTTCGATTTAGACGGTCCAAATGGAGTATGTTGGATAATAATGGCTTTTCGTTTTTATAATCAGGACATAAATGCTTTGAAAAAGGCTGACTTTGTTATTTTTTATTTGGCCCAAGTTTAAAGAATACACTTTAAACGTATAGCAAGCAGTTAACTAGTCAGGAGAGGAACGGAGAAACTGCGCAACAAATCAAACCTCTCGCTGGAACCCGAGTGTAAATTAGAAGCGGAAAATCACACAGTTGGAAATAGCTTAAAAGTTTCACGTTTACTCAAAAAAGTTCTTTCCTGAAGAACGTGTCATTTAACATTAACGTCGTGTCTCAGATCTGACGGTCCTGATTAGCATCATCTTGTTATGCAAAATGACCTTGGGAACAGATTAGGAGCAGATTATAGACTCCAGACAATAATAGACTCTAGGCTGACTTTTCAAATGTCATAAACATGGACACACTAATACTTTAATCCACATTTCTGCATTGTTTTTTAATATCACATTTAGATCAGTTGCGCAGTTGTAATACGTTCATCTTCTTTCTCCTAAAGAAAAAAAGAAAGATTGAATCAGTACAGCCAGCACCCCTCTGTGAAGTTACATGCACATAAAGTTTATGCACAATTGACAAGAACATTTTCCTGTGAGATCCAGCCATCATGGACATAAAAGAAAATAAAAGTCCATCTCCAAGTGGAGATCTAGGCAGCTGAATCAGTGTGGAAGTAAGTCAGGCTTCAAAGAGCTGCCTGTGTATCCACAGATCTGTAAAATCTTGATAAACCTGATATGCTCAGTGAGTGTGCGGACTCCTCATGCAGGAGCCACTGGGCTGGACGAGACGGACGAGGTCTTTGCGGCGCCGACGTCAGCGAAAGGGTCCTTTCCTTGGCATAGCGTGATGATCATGCATTGGCGGAGCTGCTTGTCCATGCAAATGCAAATGAAGGGACTGCACAACACCGAACTCTTGGCGAAGAACGAGGTCGCCGTCATGGCCGAGGGACTAAAGGCACTGCCTTGGTTTGTGAAGACGTGCCAGCCAACGCTGGCGTACGGCAGCCAGCAGATGAAGAACCCCAGAGTCAAGACAAGCGTCAGGCAGTTGGCGTCTCGCTCACTTTTATCGATCGCATCGTTATTAGCGATGCAGAGCAATCGGCCAAAGCACGCCGAGATGACGGTCAACGGGACGACGAGGTGCACGGTGAACATGTAGTTGATGAAGGACTCGTTGAAGATGTCGGGCTTCAGGGTGTAGTAATCGACGCCGCACGAGCACTGCAGACCTTCAGGGATGTAACGCGACCACTCAAAGAGAGGAGGCAAAGAACAGCTGAACGCCATAAGCCAAGAGAAGCCAACGCCCTTGACGACAAACCTCCGGCGGAAGCGAATGTCGACGCCGGGTCGACAGGACATCATGCACCTCTCCACAGCCAGGACTACCAAGGACCACAACGAGATCTGGGTACCATGGACCGTGAAGAAGCCTTCGAAGTTGCATCCCACCTGCCCCTGAACAAAATAGCCGTGCATGGCTGCGTGCATCGTGAATGGAAAGCTCACCACGATCACGAGCAGGTCAGCCATCGCCATGTTCACCAGGATGTAGTACACTGGCGTGCGCAGGTTCTTGTGCATGACCGTCACGCAGAGTGTGAACAAGTTGACGGGAATGCCGATAAGGATGAGGAAGAACATGTAGATGGTGATGAAGGAGAACACCCATGGCTCGGCCAGGTAGTACTGCGGATACTCATGAGGGCTCCTCACCACCCCGGTGCCGTTGGACATGGGGATGTAGAAATCGGGGCCCTCTGTGCCGTTCATGATGTTGGGGTATTGTCTTGTGTAGCCTCTACCTAGTGAGTAGGCAGCGACGGCAGACAAACGTGCTACAGGACAGATTAGCCTACGTGACTGCTCAGCAGAAAATGAGTCGGGCTACGTTAATGCTAATCCACTGCTGAGGGTCACATGGGATATAAACGATTAGGCTCAGAGCTTATACACAGAACACCAGTTCATGTTTGTGTTGCACTCCTGACTGAGCTACCGTTGTGCTGATATTGTAACCGGGAAGAATAATTTGATTAGCAATAAAGGAGAAAGTCACCAGTGACCATGGTAAAAGTTATTGGGGGGGGGGAAAAAAAACCCACAAATGCCAAATGATATGTTACAGTCATTCTAGTGTACAAGTCAGGCTTAAGCTGATTAGTTGTTTATTTGTTGAATAATAAACTATTAAAAATATTCGAGTTATACTTTTTCAGCCCTATATGCTTTATAGAATATTAGCCTTCTGGTTAACAGGTGAGCCTTTTCAAAATTCACTAGTGGAATTTCTTGTTCTTCATGTAATGCGTTTGAGATCGCCACATGTCCGGGTGGTGTTGGTATTCAGTACATAGTTCTGTCCTACAATTGCTCAACTAAGTAAAGACAAACGACATTCCATCATTACTTTAAAGGGCCACTGTGTAGGATTTTGAGCAGATCCATTAGCAGAAATGGAGGATGTGTTCTATAATATACTTAGGGAATTCAAAAGTATGTTGTCATTAGTGTATAATCAGCCGTAACCATGAATCGTTGTGTATTTGTAAGCTTACAACGAGCCCTTTATGTCTACACAGGGAGCGCGTGCACTTGTACGGAGCCGCCATGTTGCGCCGCTACGGCAGCCCAGAACGGACAAACCTCTAGAGAGCGCATTCTGCGTTTCACGTTTTTACAAGCAGTGTGAATACGGAAAGGAGCACCAAAAGGACGACAAAGACGACGAAAGGAAGAGGAAAGACGACGAATCAGTGTTTGCCGGTGCTGGGTAAGTCTGAGAAGCCGAATTTTGAAAAATGGAAGATCGTACTTATTATTAGCGCAGAAAAAGAAAAGGCAAGGAAGTACGCTGACGGCCACCGTACTCTCTAATCCACGCTTGGAGAGGGCGGGGTAAGGGAGGGGCAATCAGGTGGTTGGATCCGACATAGTGGTATCTTTTAAGTAATAACAATAAAGTAAAAAACACTGAATTAGAAGCACTGTCTAAAGCTTAAAGCCGGTTCTTTCCGGTTCCACCTGGTCATACGGCGGAAGGTGACGCCGTCCCTGTTCCTTTAGCTCCAGGCTTTCTGTCCTACTGAAGTCTCAAGTCAATCTGACTCTCTTATGAACGTCGTATCGTTGCATCGTAGCTGCCACCTCGTGATGTGCTCATATCATATGGCTTCACTGCCCAAAGACTGAAATTAATAAATAAATAAAATCATGTTTTGTGTCACACACTGGTATCTCTAAACCACCTCCAGACTGCACGATGCTACATCAAAACTCAGACGCAAACAAATTATGCCTCCGAACTGAGAGACTTGTTTATGCACAATCGATGATGGTCAAATATTTGTGTCTGAGATGCAGCATACTGATAAATATAGCCTCTCTTTTATCTATTGATCAGAAGATTGAGAACGCAGCAGCCACAGAACTCCTACTGTCTGCTCCGGGCGAGGGCTGAAGGATGCGTGGGGGGGGAAGCGGTCGAGAAGAGCCCTCTGCTGTCACCACAATGCATTACAGGCGTGATGTAAAGCGTAAAATCCCCTCTACTCGTACCGACCGCGTCGATGGCGTCCTGCTCTGCTACAACGGGCTGATCCAACAGCACACGGCTGACTGCACTAGACAAGACATTCTTCTTCTATCACTTGAAAATTCCCTTGAAAACTTTTTGTATTTTTCTTTTTATAGACGTACCAAAAACGTGTCACTGTTATGGCGTCATCTTAACCACCACGCTGACTGACATTTTGTACCAAAGGCTTCTTATATTTCTGTTTATTTTCTTCTGAATCTGATAGGCATTTATAACGATGCAAAAAAACTTCACATACTGTACACATTTCGAGCTCGTGTGAGGATAACGTTTGCTTCATTCAAGATATTTCTTCATATTAAAAGGCTTTATCCGATGATCAGATTTTAACAAATCTGACAGACACCAGGAGTTTGCCCAATTACTAATTAAAAGCAAAAGTATAGAGTTAGATGTGAACACGTACAAGTGTACTGTAAACGCCTGAAGCTTAACAGTTCAAGAAGACAGCACTCTGGGTGATTTTTCCCTGCCATTTAAATGCTCGATGAAACTTTTCATAAACGATAATAAATGAAAACAAAATTAATTGATTGATTAATTAATTGTTAATGATAAATAAAAAGAATAAATAAATGAAATTTCCCGCTCGTTCATTCATCAAGTCCGTCAAAACTCATCCCTTGGAAAAAATAAAATCATAGAAATCTTTCAGTTTTTAATATCGTTAATATCGTGCTCTCGTATTTTGGTCCATTTCATACGCCACAAGATTAGAGTATTTGTAAGCCAAGCACCGAGCTCGTCCCAAACTCTTATGTTAACCTTTCGTACAAATTTTAACTCGTGACTCGTTAAGATGTTCTCCAGAGATGTGCCCTGAACGTGTCTGTAGAACTGCAGATCTCATATTAATAAAGAAATCTGATTACGAACGGAGACATGTACAGATTACTTAACTGCATGTGAACATGATGTCCTCTCTCGGGGGGTTTTCTGACGATGTTAACGTTGTCATTAAGTTACAACAGAAACAAAACTGCAGTACAGTAGCCTGAAGATGGTTCGTTTCATTCACCTTGCGCAGCTGCTTTGCTCGTCCTTCTCTTTGGGATGATTTCTGTGCTAATTTAGGGCCAGTGCTTGAGAACGCTCCTTCCTGAACTTTTGAAGTGATATAAAGGCTCTCCGAGTCTATTTTTCACGGAAGAGAACATGTTTGATAGCTACACGCGAGCGGTCATGTCCTGTAGCGATAGATTTGTTCGTCATTGCTCTTGTTGAAGATTGACTGAGCGGAGTTTCTCAAGCACACGTACAAACTCCTGAAACCTCCTTATCTCTGACAGCTTTGTTCAGAAATCATTTATTAAGAGTCAGCAAAGCCGTCCTTCGTCATAGTGAAACGCGGCGCCCGTTTAATGTGTTCGGATCGAGGGCTGGTTGTACCGAGAGATAGCGGAGAGTGGCGGTTGGAGTCAATTAGTCGATGTGGCTATCTGCGAAGGCCCTGGCTTAGGAGGAAACCTTCTCCATTTCACGTTATGGGATGTGTTACGTTCTGACAGGAGCCTGGGTTAGTTTGGTACGTGTTTATGTGTCTCGGGAATGAACAAATCCTCTAACGTTCGCATCAAATGGATGGTTTCTCAATCCGAGCCAAACACAAGCTGTTGTTTATCTGTAGCATTGTTGCAATCAGTGGTTGTGGATTTCTGCTCCGAGAGAATGTTAAATAAAATAGATTATATGCGTTACGTCACAGTGGGTATGACTTATAGTGGACAGCCTGAAAGAGGAACATGGGTCATTTTCCTCTTGATGAACGTGACGTTGGTCTCTCAGGGGCGGACGAATCAGTAGTCCAGGCACAAGCAGATTTTTTTCCTTTCATTTTTTTAACAAACGGAAAGGAAAACAAATCCTACTCGTAGGCTCTTTCAGAATGAACGGTTCCATTTCCTATGTAACCATGTTTAAAAATAAACACTTCAGGGAGGTATGACGCAACCTGCTGAATCCTGAATACACGCAGCAGCCGAGACGACGGTAGAATCTTTTTTTTTTCTTTTTTTTTTTAACAACATAACTATCCTGCTAGCTAACACACAAACACCTCACAGTTAAACACATCCAGAGAAAATACAGACTCTTGCTTGACATGAATAATACGGTATCTTTTACATGGTATACCAACACCACCACTAGAACTCATAGCAGAAATTGTTTGTTTTATCTATATTTAGTCAGAAATGTATTCTGTATTAACACGCTAACGAGCACACCATGGGATATTACTACACTACGTTAGCCTTCGCTTTTTAGCCTAGTCTCTTAGAATGAATCGAAACCGTGTCATGGGACCAGGCAGCAGTTTGGTCGACACGCATATTCAGTCCACCCTTGGTCACCTATTCACAACCATCTCCCTGGGTTTTTTTTCTTCATTCAAATTCCTTCTCGACAATCACCACACGTGAACATGGCTAGCTACATCCTTTGACCTATTTTCTGAATCTCATGACGTATACCTTTAGAGAAACGATTTTATTCCATAAATTAAGACCAGCTAGACGGCCTACGATGCATATAAATAAATTTAAACTGCCAAATGATTCATTTGAAGCTCTTGAGAAATTATATATATGAGAATTAAATCTCACTAAACTGGGAAGAGGAAGTGATCAAGACCATTAAACGGCACGTGCTTACACAAAAATAAACTGGTGCAGGGTTGTTTTTCCCTTAACTTTGAGAAGTGTTAGCCTTTTCCAGAAGACTTGACTGGCCTGAGAGACTGCCAGTGATGGCAGTGATACACAAATCTTCCGCTGTCATGCACTGAGCTACACACAGACTCTGACATGTGGTTAAATCCAGCCAAATCATTCTGAGCAAACGTTCCTGAGCAGAGCGCCATTGCATCATCCAGCGCTGTCACATTCTGACTAAACTACACTCGGCTCCGTTTTCACACAGGACCAAACAATCCTCGGAGTTTTTCCCCGGCTCAAAGAATTTCCTCATGAACGCTTGTTTGTAATGGGATAGCACGTCCTTATCAGTCAGCGTGAACCCTCGCGCCTTGACATGTGCATAGAATGACTTAAACTCTGGCTGCTGTTCGGAGAAGTGCAGCTCCGATCCATCATTTGGATTAGTGTTTGACCACAATCTTCAATAATGGATGCGTCATGGCAAGAAGCAGGCTAACTGCAGACCACAGACCATGAATCACTTGTGCAACTTTATATGCCATTTCATATGAACGTGTCTTCTGAATATGTTAGACAAGACGAAGAAGAATTTTGTTGTTCTTTTCAATTTATGTTCAATTAAAGTTATCTTACTGAATACTGGCCATCGAAGCCTTTTAGCCAAAACAGTTCAGAAGTAATTCAATACTTTTGTGTTATTTAAACTCGTCCATGAAATTGACTGGAATCGTAGCGTAATGGGACAATCCGAGTCAGACCAGAGCTGGTCCAGTGAACCGAACACCAAAGCCAACAATGTTTTCAACATGCACACCACACATATGTACTCAACTAAACATTCAAACCTCTGTCAAATCTAGACATGCGCCAATACCAATTTTCAGACCGAGTACGAGTTTGAGAAAGTGTTTTTTTTGGTACCCGTCTGTAATGATACTGAAATGAGTAACCTAGTTAATATTAATTAATCGGGGGGTTATGGAAATTTTTATTTAGCCATGTTTGTTTCCCTGGTTAAAAAAAGTGGTCAAGAAAACATACAGGTGCTTCCCACTAATCTACTAGTCTCATTCTTTACAATGTTATGAACTTGTTTTACGTAGCTATATTGGTTACCTTGGATACGCTAGGCTTAGCGCATCATGTGGTATTGGCTGTTGGTATCAGAGCATGAGTACGAGTAACTGAGCATGGGATTGGACAGTGGGCAAAACCTCAGGTCTGTTTGTTAAAAATAAAAATGATATAAATATAAATACAAATGAATTCTCTCTCGAATTGTGCGTGGGATGAAGCTGAATTTGGACCGATTCCTCGGGTGAGACTGCCATCTGTTTAAAGCGCGGATCTCACCGTAAAGATCAGTCATCTCTCTGTAAAGCTGATTAAACAACCTTGGAATGGTGCGTCGCCAAAGACTCGCCAGAAGACTCGGGTGGAAACTGGAGCGTTATTTATAGAAACACGTCTAAAATCCTGGACTTTGTTCCAAAAGCAAGATTAGAAGCTAACTGTACTAAAACCTTCTGCTGCAGTGCTTCGTTCATTCTCCTCGCTCTAAAGCGAGTGCGATCTCTCTCTCGGGAACCTTCTGTGTCTGCACTTGGTGATAGAGCCGGTTCTTATCTCTCATAGTAAATCCACAAGTCTGTGACGGATGACGGACCATGTGAGCAGCTTTCGCAAAGAACAGCCGACAGGATACACTGAATGCAATGTTCTATGTTTAAATACATATATAATATATAAAGATCCTATATATTTAGTGATGTTTTCTAGCAGGGACTAAACAGTGTTTAGACTTTTAGAACATCCAATCTGCTCTTACAAAATTCAATGTTTCAGGAATTAAGTGGTATCGGGGTTTGAAATGATCTGGCCCCCTTCCAAAGACAAGTACTACACCTCCGTCCATCAACCGTCCACTTTGCAACCTACCTCAATACTGCTGATCCTATAAAAACCAGGCGTATTATACAGCCTATCCATAGTACACTTTAATGCCAAAAGTATCTGGACACCTGACCGTCACAGACATATGTAGTTCTTCCCAAACGGTTACCACAAAGTTGAAAGCACTCCATTGTCTAGAATGTTATTGTATGTTGTAGCATTACAATTTGTTTTCACAAGAAATAAGAGGCCTTACTAACTTGAACACTGTACCCAACATCAGTGCCTGACCTCACTAATGCAACACAAATTCCCACAGCCACACACCAAACTCTAGTGGAAAGCCAAACAGAAGAGTGGATTTGAAATGGTCACATATAGGTGTGATGGTCAGGTTGTGACGATTCTCTGCCCTGTCAGGCAAAAGCCATTCACCCCTGTTAATAGTAACATGAATATTGAGTAGTGTATGTTATTTATGTTGGTGCTAACTATTAGCCCCACCCCTTTTACCTATAAAAATGACGTAGATGCTTCACGAAAATGGCGGAGTCTGAGTATCCAGGTGGAGGAAGTCTCTGGAGCGGTCGCCCCATTGTTTGTGTTATAGACGTTTAAATCCTTGTGTCAATTGGATGCATTACATGGTAATCCTGGCGGTTATCCGTGGGCGGAAGGAGAAAGTTTCAGCTGTTT
>JAQQZX010000016.1:16087400-16123419 GCA_030068355.1 Notoglanidium maculatum | reverse complement strand
CTCGACGGTTCGTTGGTTTAATTGACTTGTTTTTCATTGACTGTTTCTCGTTGTTGGAGGTCATTCATTTCCCCTTGTAACAAACTGTATGTGTCCAATGCTGATGGCAATTTCCTGGGACTGATTCCTGTTTTGTTTTTTCTTTTGTTATTAACTGGTTTCAATGATTGTGGGACTGTGTGTTGTGTATGCAGTGTATTATTCAATATACTGATTACTGTTGAATTCCTGTGGTATTGTGAACTGTTTATTGCTGCAATTGTATAGAGGTGGGAAAATGCATTTGTAAGACTTGCCTATTGAAAAGGGGTACATGTCACATCTTAAGTATATATACACATGTATTCTTGTAATGTTCCTATCTTTCTTTCTTTCTCTCGTGGACATATCCCGGTATAATGGACGAAGTTTATTGGCAGACAAAAAAAAAAAAAAAAACTGCCTGGCACCCTGGCAAATTGAAATAAGGGGGGAACCGTTACAAGGTGTCCATATACTTTTGGCAGTACAATGACATAATATGGTTGACCGTAAAATTATTACAATTGGCATGAGTCGAAAGAAATGGGAATGAGGATTCTGCAACAAAAATCAAAACCTCTAGAATTGTGGGCTGAAATGCAATTCCAACTTTGTTCTGTTAGTGGTGCTAGAGGGTTTAAAGGGCATACACAACAGCTGCAGCCAGGTTTTTGGACCAATTCGGAAAGTAAGTGCCAAATTTTATTTTGAAAAAAAAAGTGCAAATGGTTCTAGGGCTGCCACAGACCCTCACTTGGCATGCATGAGATATAAGAAAGGAACACTATAATAGAGAAGATAAAGCTGACCACGGTGAAGAAGAAACTGAAGATGAAAGTGAGGTTAAGAAGAATAGGACAATGAAGAAGGAGCTGAACAAGCAGATAAAGGTCATAATGAACAAAATGAAGATAAAAATTATGTTCCTGATGAACATGATGAAGATAAAGATGAAGTCACAGATGAAAAGCTATGAAAACGAACATGACCATGAACAAGGCAATCATGAATGTAAAGCTGATGAGGGGAAAAATAAACACACATCTTTACGATAAAGATGAAGCCAAAGATGGAGAAGGATATGAAGATGCTCAAAATGAACATGACCATCAACAAGAAGGCAGACGTGAAGATAGTAAAGGGGATGAACATGAAGGCAATGCACATGAGCATGATGAAGACAAAGGAGATGAACATGATGGAAAAATGGTAACAAAAAAATCAACCTGAAGGTGAAGAAAAAAGAAAACACCGTCCACATGAAGGTGAAGATGATGATGAAGCAGATGAAGGATATGAAAACGAAGATGAGAAGATATCCATCAGTATAGCACACTGCACAGTGCTTTTGGTGAATGGAATTACTGTGAAGTGAATAACCACAAGCCACACTACCTGGTGAGCTATAAAGTTCATTTCACTCACTTATTGGGCCACATATCAAAATCAGTTCCTCCTTTGTTCCTGCGTTTGGCTCGACTTCGTGTCTTGACTCTTGGCCCTTCCCTGCTCATCCTCCTCATGTACAAGGACTTCCTTCCACTAATTCAAGCCGGAGCCTCGTTATCCTCGCTGCAGCGTGTCGTCCTGCTCGAGGAGTCAGGTCTTACAGTAAGGCGGTGAATGGGGAGTGGCTCACATCCTCCTGGGCCGTGACCACACAGGGGTGGAGAGGACGACATGAATGGAAGGTGTGGTGGCAGCACTGGATGTTCATTTGTTGTGCAATTCCCCGGTGAGCGGGACAAGGAGCAAGACGTGGAGAAAGTGCTTACGGGATGTCCGGGTCACCGTGAGCTGCATGGGGGGGGGAAGTGACGAGGCTGCACAACTCTGACGCAGCACGTAGTAGAGAGAAGGAGCAACAAAAGGAGGAAGGGAGGGGGAGAGGAGGGAGAGCAGTGCGAGTAGTACGAGAGCCAGAACGCTCAAGCTCTGTGGGAAAAGCCGGACGAGCATGCTCAGTAGGCTTTTGGGACAAAGGTCAGATTCGTCACCTCTTGGGACAAATCTCGATCGCCTGCTGCGAGGACAAAACGATGAGGTTCACACGACCAAACTCGGTCTCCTATACTACGCTGTACAGTCTCAGGGGTACGGGGGTCAGATTAGTGCCCTGCTGTTTTCACTGGAATACGGTGAACAGATTTTATTCTGGGAACCTTTTTTTTCTTTCCTGGTGGCATTATTTTCTACGTTCGCGTCAAGAGTTTTTGCTCATGGCTTCATAATAAAGGAGTCAAATAAACTATAATGTTTTATGGGTTTTTTTTTTATGGTTTCATTCCAACAATGTATCATACTGACTGATTGACTCGATTATTTATTTAATCATCTATTTCATTTCCTGAAAAGAGACGAGCCAAATTAGCAACAATGCACTCCTGCTAACTCGCTGTTCCTTGAATGAAGAACCGGGCTCGAAATGACGTCTCGCACAAGTGCAGGGTTTAAACCTTTTTTTCTTAAACTTTCCCTTGAACTAATATTTAATAAGCAAATGATGACGTTACGATTGTTCCCGCAGGTGTCCTTAAACACGCTGAGCTTCTACCCTGTACTCCCTGACACACACACACACACACACACACACACAGACTTAAAAACAACATTCCCAGGCTGACGTTACACAGTGCGCTAAAGTGTGTGTAAATCCTCAGCATGCGTAAGAGCTCGTGTGCGTGTGTGTGTGTGGTGTCCTGGTTGGCCGGCTGCTCATTGACGTTACCGAGCGCGTGTTCTCTGAGAGCCAGTGAGTGTAGTGACGCCTGCAGTCTCTGAGCGACTGAGATGTTTAGATGATGAGAACAGCGGGCTGTAGAGAGAAGCTCCAAGCAGAAGCTGCTTCAAAAAAGACTTTAAGGTTCTCACAAGTCTGGTTTTTGACAACTGTGGGATCAGGACGCTGGCGGTGAGATCACTCCTCTGCGGTTGCTCTACTACACTGTGCTGGCTGTGTTAGCACTTAGCATTTAGCAGCAAGAAAGATTTCATTACAACAGGTAGTGGTTTATCAAAGAAAAGGATTATTTGCATTTGCTCTGAGCGTAAGCACGTTTATAACTTACTATAGTAACAGGGACAATACACAAACTAAGACTAATAATACGAGCATAACAGTATTGCATGTTTTTTGTTCTTTTAAACAGAACGTCTAGTAAGGAGACGTTTGGATAGCATATTTGGAAGGAGTCTCCAGTGTCAGAACTTTGTAAAAGCTTTTACAACATAAATAAGGACAAGACCTTGTTTTGCAGACAATCATTAAACAATCAGAAACTTAATAAAAAATTGGGATCAATAAATGGCTGTGGTCTTCAACATCAAATCTACTTGTGTGAAGTTAACTCCATTAACTCCACTCATCAGTTCATATCGCACCACGTCATTCCTATAACAGAGCAGTGTTTTATTCCTGGCGCTCTGAAACACATCGGGCTCTACCTACAGCTCCTGTAACACAAACACACACTGACAATTCGCAAGTAATATTTCCTCTGCTTTTCCTCAAAGGTCAAAGGTCATGCCTGATTGATCCGGAGCCAAGACTTCTCTACGTGTGACTGCCCTAGCCCTATGTGTACTATAAAAGCTTGGGTTTTGCAGAAAGCAGCTTGGAATGTTGCTCTGTCGAATCCAGTCGCTCTGCGTTTCTCTCATCAATGTGTTGCACGTGCGCGATACTGAAACGCAGTCACGGTTCAGTCAGAGCGCTCGGGTGGACTCGAGTTGTTCCGAATCATTGCCTAAACATGACAAAAGTGCTTTTCTATCTGACAGGTCATCTTCTGCTCTTTTCATCCCTATTATTAATCTATAGAATAAACCAAGTATAATAATCCCAGTGACATCCGTGTTCTATGTAGCGTTAAGGGTTTTTAGCATGAATTCCATTTTATTTCCTTTCTTTTTTCATTCATCCATACTGGAGTTTTTGGATGAATGAAGTATCTGTCTGTCCATCCATTCAATCACTTGTGCCATCATTCTCTCACTCGAGCAGGACCAAAACTGACCATGGAACCACTGTGTGTGTGTGTGTGTAGGGATATAAAGATTGAAAGCGTTCGAATGCATCCTGTGGAAACTGTCCGCACCAGACCTCCCTTCCTCTCGACCTCACAGCTGCGCACAGCAGAGATAGCGGAGTGCTTTATAACGGGGGAGTGGAGAGAGTGAACGAGTGCACCCTTCCCCTAGTGACCGAGTGTGCGTGCCTGTGTGTATGTGTGTCTCCCCTTTTTTTCCATCACTCCCTGTTGTTTCTTGGTCAGATAAAAGGCACTAGTGTCCTGGTGTACACTGCTGCTGCTGCAGGATCCGTCATCCTCCCTCGCTGAGAGAGAGAACAAGGGGAAGACGAGAGAGGGAATGCGAGGTCCGAGAGACAATGTGTGTTAGAAAGAAAGTGTTGTCTTTGATCACATCCCTGGTGGTACTTATCTTGGTGTTAAGGCAGAAGAGTGTTTCATTAAGGCACATTCCCTGGATGCTGGGGCTATCGGGCCATACAGCATGCGTGTGTGTGTGTGTGTGTGTGTGTGTGTGTGTGTGTGTGTGTGTGTACACGGGCTTTGAGACAGCTGAGACAAGGCAGACGTACTGAGCAAAGCAGTCATAACACCAGGACTATTTCAGAGCAATCCCTTGCAATTTCACACACACACACACACACACACACCCCTTAGTTTTAATATCCTTGTGAGGACCTTCCGTCGCCATAATTATTCATGCAGCTCAGGTTTTGCTTTGGTCTTTTAGGCTTATTTGGGCGTTTTATCTCATGAGGACCAGCCAAATGTCCCCACAAGCTCAAAAGCTAGCAGCTATCCCTATCCTTATGGTAACATTCAGTTCCCATCGGCATACAGACTACGGGTTTAAGTGTTCATGATTTAATATCTTGCAATATATTTCTGTTATCATATGCAGTAAGACCATCATCCCTGTCTTTACTAACACACCCACCCTGATGTTCGGTGGGATTTTCGCTCCGTCTCTTTAGCACGGAGGTTGGAATGTGTGAATGATGAGCAGCAGCTTCGCTATCTTCAGCTCGCTGTGTGATTGGTAAGAATCAAGCTGTCAGAAACGGGACCATGTGTACACTAAAGCGTTATCTAAAAGCTACCAGGAACACCATCAGGTATTACACACTAATATGAATTATGCACCATGCCATTTCTAAGACAGGATCACTCAATTCTGACCAGCAGTGCTAACGACTGTAGAATGGAGTCAGATGATGGTTTCTAAGATGTGTGTGTGCTGTAACAGTAAAATAGTACACAACTGAAGGGTGCGATCTTATTTTCCTATAGCTGCACATCCTGAAGTGTTTTATTCCTTTTATTACTAGGCGTATAACAATATACCGTGCATCCATAAATCACGGTACAAATTTATAACTATTCAAATCGATGGAAATAAAAAATGATGTGTTTAACCTTAGTTCTTTCCTAGCTGTAATTGCATGATTTAGACAGCAGGGGGTCCAGAAATGTATAATAGTGGGAATACATGTGACATCACTGTAGACGGAAGTAACACTGCATGAATTATGCAAAAACCAAAAGGAAGGAGCTTTTGTGCGATACAAACAGATTTAACAAGTAAACTGGGCTCTCTGGCGTAAGCTAAAGAAAAGAGACGCAAACCGGGGTAACTGTTTTATGTTTAAGTGGACTACAGCCTTCACAAATGTTCATAATTATTAAGAAAAAGCTGATTAGCTTGTTCATTTTTAATAAATGGAATATTTTAGTTAATGGGCCATTATGTTTTACTCCAACCTTTACAAATGTTTGAGATGTTTTAAAATGTTAAATGAAACAAAAGTATATTTTTTAATTTAATAAAGGAAATATTTCAGTTGATAAAAGTATAGGAAAAGAAATGTTTTTGGTGATTTTTGGTAAAAAAAAATTTCAAACACATCGTGGCATAATCGGCTCATGAGCCTAATATCGTGAATCGAATCGTGAACTGTCACCTACTCATCGCACAGCAATTTACCAGTGTTGACAAACATACATTTCTCCATTCACAGTTACATTTAATGTTGTGCAATATCTGTAAATCGAGTTAGGTCCCTTTATCACATTACAGCAGCTACAGTCTCTTTCTCGCTCTCTCAAATTTAATAATACCAACAGACCGCAACTCGTCATGCTACGGAAACGTAATGACACTGGAGGCCCCTCCTATAAATGTTAAACTCTGTGCAGAAAATGATTATACTTTTTCTTCTTTCAAATAACAGTTTTTTTTTTATTCAATGTTTGGCTGAGATCATATCGAGCGTCCTCCATACGAGTCTCTCTGTAAACGGTTACTGTAGAAACACTGTATTAGAACAAGTTAATATAAATTTAATATAAAACAACCTGACCTACTGTCAGAGCTGCTGTTAAAGAAAATTCTAGAAAAATCAATACATCAACAACGACAACAACGTCGAAGGAATTGTTTAATTAGCGTTGTTGTGGAAGGATTCTCCAGTGTCGGTAAGTTTTCGGGTCAGGGAAGGTCTTCAGGTTTTATGCTTTGTGAATTCTTGGTAACATGACGAGCTGTGAGTTTTTTTTGTCTTGTTAACTTCGAGTCAGAGGGAAAAAAGATGCCGTTGAGGGAATGAGTGTTTATAACGGCTGTAAGTGATGACCGGAACGAACTTGATTTACAGATGTTCCGCAACAATAAATGCAACTACAAACGGATATAAAGTCTTCTTTAATTAACGCGGTTATTGGAAAACAATTAAGTTCGGTGCTTACACTGAAGCCAGGCCTGTTCAGGAGGTGTTGAAAGATATTTCACAGCACGGAGCTCCGAGTGCTCTCGCTCCATCATCTCAACGTCATCTTTAATTCCGACCAGGACCTCTTAAAACACACGAACACGAGCTCACGGTCTTAACACACACACAACCTCGAGTCGAGGCAGAACTCATTAGAAGCTCCTGCTCTCTCGCTCTCTCTCGCTCTCTCTGCCTACTTTCCCCGCAGGTTTACGGCAGCGCTTTAGGATTAACAGGCAGATCTCTCATTTTCCCATCGTTCAGCTGCATTGTGAGCGCTCCTGTGTGTACCTTGCTCCAAAACCTTTTCAGCTTTCTTGTGTCAGCACGACTTTCCCATGCTAAACGTCTCACACCGGGGGACCCCTGCTAACTGCTAACCACTAACCATGCACACACACACACACACCCCTCGCTCCACCATTCCTTCTCTCCCGCTTTACTCAACTTTTCATAACAATGACTTCATAGCTTTTCACAGATGCTTTGGTGCACAGGCTCTTTCTTGCTGTCCTGCGAATGTGTGCACGAATCGTGTTTTTGTTTGCGGCTTACCTCCCTGCTGAGTTTACCGGACTTTGATGGTGTGTGTGTGTGAGAAGCGTGTGTGTTTAGCAGAGATGCTCTCTACCTCCTTTCTTCCTCATGTTCGAACTCATGCCACGCAGCTGCAGTGTGAGGTCAGATCCTGCGGCTGAACATGACCACCAAATTTTTCTCCTGTCACTGAATACCAGCGATGTGCGTGTGTGACTCATGTCTTTCTGATCTGCATATAATTAATCCATCACACACTCTGTATAACAGTCATTAATCTTTAGTAGGAGCGTCATCCTGGTCGGGGTTGTTGTGGATCATGGGACGCCATGCTTGCATACACTCACTCACACACACACAGAGATACACACCGAGGGGTAATTTAGAGCTCTGTACGTCATTAATGTGACCGTCCTTTTCTCACGTCGCTCCAGCAGTGCCTGATGCTCAATTCACATTTTAAAACGACTTCTGGGTAGGTGATTGTTTTTTCCCCCAGCTTCTTGCACACTTATCTCTGCAATGCTGATGAGATTTACAACGTGCACTCTTGGATAGAGGGAGTGAGAGAGAGGCGGACGGGAGCGGAGACAGGAATGGAAAGAAAGCTCAGTACGAGAGGGAGAAGAGGAGAGCAATACATGACCTAATGTCTCCTCTGTGATTGCAGTATTAGTCGTGCCAGCCTGCTTGACCTGCATTTGACCACAAACAAGAAGAGAATAAAGGAGAAGAAGAACATCTGCTGCTTTTGATCCACACCAACAGCGGCTCCTGTATAAAAGGAGGCCGCTTGACTTTCCCATGAGCACGCACCGCTGCTGTGAAACTTTCAGTGCTACCTTAAAATCCGCCTCTGCGTGTTCATCGGGATCCCCGGTGCTCACAATGTGAGTGAAGCGGGGACAGGAAGAAAGAATTAATAACAGATCTGTCTTCCAAACCACCGACGCAGAGACCAGCTGCCAAGCGTTCACAAGAACATCCGTTCTTTCAATTAGGCCTCTTTATAACCAGGCTCGCTCGCCGCCATGTCGCGATTCCTCCCTCATTCTGCTTATACGTGCTCCTAGACTGCTCCCAAAATCCATATCTCTAAACATCATACGTCTCATTTTGTCCGAAGATCTACAAGGACTAGCTCCTCTCCTTGTCCTTACCTTAGCATGTCCTGATTTGCAACGTTCAGAAGTGTCCCAGCGTCAACAAGGGCAAAATCTGATTTGATCATACGATTGAACTTAACCGTATAATCGAATAGTCTACGTTTATATATTATTAACGATGTTCTATGTTTTGTTCTCAGATGGCTCTCATGTCATGCACTTTGGCTTTGGTAGTGTTTATAAATGAACTTCTTGTTCTGAACTGGTATGACAGATAAAAGACAAAGCAAACTGAGAATGTTAATCATTTCCTTAGCATTCAATGAAATCCTAATGTTTCCTGGTTGTCGAAAAGATGGACTTGTTTGCGTTGTCCTGCGTGAGACAAAAAGATGGGACTAATTAACGCCCGTCAGTGTAAAATGAACTTCAGAGCCGGCTTGTGAAAGCTGTGGTTTGGCTTCTGCTGTGTCTCACTCTTTCAATTTTCAAGGTTAACACCTTTGACTGGACTCGCAGATCAACATCCTATTAACAGCAAACGGATCGCTTCAGAGTTATGAACGGCACGAGACGTTTTTGACTCTCGGGGTAAAGAATCAGTGATGGACTGAACTGGATATTGTTGATGGTGGTTGACTCTGTAAAAGATTCTATAGAAACCGAAGTTATCACAAAGTTTCCATCTACAATAAAACGCCAGAGTTCCTCAAAGCGCATGAAGGCACCAAATTTATTTATTTTATTTTGTTTTTTTTGCGAGTTAAAGCTTTCAAAGTTGCAGGCTTTTCCCAGGAGGCAAGCCCTGCTGTCTTACTGTCTGGAAAGGATGCCTGTATTTGCTCAACATTTCAGGCTCTACCTTTTTGCTCTGGCAGGTCATGTCTGGCTTGAAATGTGTCCGTGTGCTTCGTGTCTGTGTCTAAACTTAAAGTGGGCAAAAAAGTTTGAGAAGATCAGTGTTTATCTGATTTCGTAGCTAAAATCTGCACGACGCCGTTCAGTCTGCTGTGCACATTCTTTCTCTATACATACGGAGTTTGGAATATACCCTATTCCCGTAGAGGTAAAGAGATAAATGTCGCGAAAATATTTTCACGTTAGACACTTCGCATGAGACAAGTAGCCCGTAGCACAGACTCCGTTGCAAGCCTCAAATCCTCCGAGGAGCTTGCCACTCATTCGGAGAGTTACCCTCGGCTTCGTGGTCGGTTCTCGGAGGGTCGTTCCGTATGAACTCGCCAGAGCTCCCAATCTCAAAATTGCTTCATTTTGTGATATTTTGTAGCCTGTGCCCAATGATGATTAGAGTTTCAGCTCAGTATCTTTTTCCGTTCAGATTTTTCTGGACCTCTAAAACTGAGGCGTGTCCATGTTAATGTTATTCTTTCTACACGCACTACAAAATGAAGCAATTTTGAGACCATGAGCCTGGGACCTTCCCTAATTCTTGTTGATTTCATATGGAATGACTTTCATGCCGTTCTTATTGACATTTGTTGGATTTAATTGTGTTCTGTGGGATGTTCAAAGTTTAACTGCAAACAAATGCTGATTGCAGAACTTTGCCCTTGTTTTGATACCATCCTGGACTTAGGGTTTGTTGGGTTTTAATGTTAACTCCATTGAATTGATTCTGTGACAGACGTCAAGGCGTCCGTGATGGCGTGAATACTGATGCGATCGCAACTTAAGCTTATTTGTAACTTATTTTCACTCTGGGTGAAGCTTAACGAGGAAGGCGAAAAAAAGAACATTCCTCACCAGATAAATAAGAACTTCACATGATCTCCAACACGTGGCCTTCTTAGTCAACACATCCTATAAAGTAAACCCAAGAACTAACAGTCTGTCAGCTAGCACCGGAGAGGAACATCCAGAAGAACACACACTTCCTCCGAGCTCCACAACAGCAACGGTCTCTCATTCAGTACTTGAGGAGTTCTCAGAAGCAAGGTGAGATCTTCAGACAGGTGCGTGTATGTGCATTTTGGTTGCCCGTTTCTGGTATATGCTGCTTTATGGTGTATATTTGTGTACAAGTCTGTGTTTTTGTGTACGACCAGAATCACTGCTAATCTACATGAGCTTTTCCAGAGCTTTGAAGTAGCCATTAATAACTCCAAGACCTCTTTAGCTGAGTGTCGGTTGAAAAATGAAAATATTCTGCAAAAATATATTACCCAGCCAGATCTTATTACTCCATTGATTAGTGTAGAAGTTGTTCTTGGCAGGGCTACAATGACGAAAATAACACGAGCTTGCCTTTTTAGGTAGAAGTTTGCTCCAACCTCTGCGTTACCCAATACGCTCATTATCAGACATGACATGGAATGATTGTATACGACCTCAATGTAAAATGATATCACGCACGCATCATACTTACAGTTAAGCTGTTGTAGTTCGTCATGTTGCCAAGTCCAGCGGAATGTAGCCTCGAATACGCACTTTCAAACTGGCTGGATTCTCCTACAAACACACAGGGATCATTTTGTTCCGTTTGTGAACTGAATTGCATAATTTGGCGTGTTTTCTTGTTCTAGCTAGCTAACTAGCTCTCTAATGTAACTTAATGGCATGCTTGCTAGCTAAGATGTTGTTAGCTAGCAATCAATAGTAGCAATAACCAGGTTTTCTGATTTTCTGCCACCAACCCCCTGTGTGATGTAGAAGTGATGACACAGGCATACTTATTTATTTATTTATGATAGACATTCTGGTTTAGTACACTACATGGAAGTAGTCGTACTTTAATATTGTACTGTACGCTAGTGTGAGGGGTAGTGTGCAGTACACAGAATTTCGACCACAAAAAGTGACTATTCTTCCATTTATTCCATTAATTAAACGCTTTATCGACCTCTTTCTTTTGGACAAAGATTACGCTCATCCTTCAGTCAGTTTAACCTCACAGGTGGACAAAGCAGAAGCCTGTGTTTGAGCTTGCCAACTAGATGTTATCCATGACGAGAGGGTTAAGACATTTAATTAGCTAACTAGCATCATTAAATTTCTCTACCACTCTTTAGCCTGGGCAATCTGATCGGCAAACACATTACAGCTTTGCATTTAAACCTCCTGCCACTTTTGGTCCACTTATGGTGCACATATGAAATTCAAATCGAGTCATCGGATGAATTATTAATGCATTGCTATAATTGTACATGATGTACTATAACTGCTGACTCACTGTTCTTTTGAATTAACCGAAGCTTGATTAGACTTTCTACCTACATCCGGGATGTATCGCACATATTAGTCACATGGCGCATTGCCATGAGACTTCAGACTATTACTGGTAGGATGTGCACACGGCTTACTAAAGCATGCTGGCTTCAAGCCGAGTTTTCTTATAATAGTAAAGGTCAGGATGATTGACCCCGCCCTCCACAGAGCGAGACCAGACAACGTGAACACACTTGGTACTTATCCTGGCTGCGGGTTTATAAGCAGTTTATATGAGCGGAGCAACATATCATCGCAATCTGTTTTATGTGGAATCTTGTATGCATGTTGGCTTTCTGCTGCAAATTGCAACCAACACCGTTGACGGCTGCTGGACTCGTGAAAGAAAAAAGTCCTTTCAAATGGTTTCTGCGGCTTGAGATAAGGGCATTGAGCTCATTCTTTATGTGCATATGGGTGACCAAAGGAAACCTGATACCTGATCTTGACAGCACAGCATTTGTGGCATAGAAGTGGATGATTTAAAACATGCGATTCGTCTGGAACTTGCTGGAAAGGTCTTGTTCGGTTTGGTTTTGGGAATGCCAGTGAAGGTTTACTCAGTGCCCTTCCTCAAATAAACAGCTTTGTGAAGTGCATTTCACAAAACCTGATGGGCATTTTCACCAGCACATTATTCACTGAATAGCTTTCCATTTCACATGATTTCACACTGTACATCTGCTGCCATTCTGTGGGACTGACTGCATCAACTTCATTGTGCCTGTGCTTCATTAAGAAGCTCCGTTTTCATTTATACTGATAATCGACTGCCCTAATACACGTCACTAAACCCAATACATCTTCAAGAAGAAAGACTTTAGTCATCACAGACATTACAGTAAAAGTATTTTCACTGCAGATGGCATGTCATGCTGCCTCACAGTTATGTTAGCTAGCTGTCTATATGGGACAACTAGGAAGTTTATCGGCAGCACATACAGTATAGCTAACATTAGCAAAGGTTCTCTGATATTGACGTACCCTCCCTACAATGCCAGAATCCCCCCCATGATGAAACACTTCGTATTCCAATCAGCTTCTGCATCATCAGCAGTATGGAGGAATTACATAAGGAGCACAGTGCATTTTTTTGTCAGCTTTGTCAAAGCACAATTTATTCTCTTACAAAATAAGGCAAGAGTTTGTAGCCATTTGAAACATTGAGTTACATTTGCACTGTGCAGCCAAGCCAGACATTTGTTCCCAAATGTGGTGACGGCAAGATTAAAGTCATGTGACTACACCACTATGGTTTACATTTAAAGTGATTGAAATGCAAAGACAGGATCGTTAATTTTATGCGTGGGCCACAGTAGCTTAGTGGGTAAGGTACTGGTTGTTAAAGTGGATGGTTGCAATCTCAGAGCTCATGCCTACCAGAAATCCACCGACATCCCCTTGAGCAAGATCCCTACTCCTCAGCTGCTCGATCCAGCCATGTGGATTGTATTTTGCACATCCTGCAAGTAACTTTGGATAAAGCCATTGATGACTTGAGTTATCATCTAGTAGCTTATATAAGCAAGCAGTTTGGTGGCTTGTAGGCATCTTTACTTACTCAAAATGTATTTCTTGGGAACTGCAGTAAAAGGATGACATTTAATGGCACGAAACCAAAGACCTTGTGGTTACATTGTGTTTACATTCAGACATTTGGCAGATGCTCTTATCCCAAGCATCCTGCGAAACGTGTACACAGCTGCAGGAGCAACGATATCCGTTCGTGAATCTGCAAGAACCTGAAAGACCTCAGACTAATACTGGTATGAAACAAATTAAAAATATATATAAACTCAGTAAACCAAGATGTGATACAAAAGTAGCAATGCAAAATGTTAAATCTAATACCATTACGGGTTCTTTTGATTTGATCCCTTTGTTGGAATTGTTAAAAGTGATCACAATCCTAATGCCGTTGGAATTGATACTGCTAATGCCAAGGTGCTAAAATTGCTAGAAACATGGTGGGCTGGCTATTTTTTAATAAGCAGTTACTCCATTACTATTAACCAGACAAAATAGACTACAGTCCTGCCTTATGGTCTCGGAGACTCTTGGATTTTTTTGAGATTTGTTCCTCTGGGGGAAAGCTTTCTGCAAAAATGTATAAAGGGGGTTTCCCACTCATTCCAGGTTCCATGTGTAACCCTTTTACATAGAAAGCGTTCTCTTTTAACCATTCAAAGAAGCCTGTTTTTATAGTGTACAGAGAAAAATCAATGACGTGTTCTCCTAGATATGATCTCTTCTGGAAGGAATAGAGAAACCGGGGTCATTTGGATAGGAGGAGGAAGCTGCTTCTTCCGACTCAAAGCCAAGTCAGCTTTACACTGCGCGATTTTCAGCCCACGTTCGGTCTCGCAATTCTTTGATCCGGAGTTGAGACCAGTGGCTGATTTGGTGCCAACGAGACCAAAGACGGCCAATATCAGAGTCCTGAATAATGATGTAAGCAGATGCAAGCACCTGTACATCCAAGCCTCTCCCCGAAAGATTTTCAAAAATGGATTAAGTAAGGAAGTCAATCCAACATTCACATGGCTCCTCATTCAATCCTTGTCATCAACTTCCAACTTTCGAAGTTGTGGTAAACATTCCTGTGGTCGTTCCAACCATAATATTAAATGTGGTTCTGATTTGGACAGGGTTCTAAGCTGGTTTATAGCTATGTAACGATCCATCACATTTCTTCTGCATACACAAGCTGGCTATTTGCTTTTTCTAGACAAACACATGCGTTCGCACCGGTGAAACACGGACAAGTAACGATTTCTCCATTATTACATGCTGTACACTAATCTCTTCCAAATATCTTAAGAAAGAACAGAAATGACACATCGACATGATTTTGGCCAAGGTAGTCCATAAAACGTATAAAAGTAGTGAAAAACGTAAGATGCGAATTAAAAATTAAATGTAAACATTTTCCATGCTTGGCCCAGCTTGAACACATCACAAGCATGTTGTAGGCATGAGAAAGATGGGAAAAGGTGTGTGTGTGTGTGTGTGTGTTTGTGTCTGGGTCTTTCTAATCACAAACAAGCAGCAGCGCTTCCTCAAATGCTCCACACACATCTGGAACTGTGTCCAATGCTCCAATTTCACTTCCACTCCGTGACCTGCACGCCGAGTCAAAATAAACAGGGGAAAAAAGACTCACAAAAAAGCAGCAAGGAGGAAGCTCTGAATAAGTGAGTCCAACGCTCCTGAATATGGAGTTTATTTGCTAGGCTACTGGTTATGGAGCAGCGTATGATGATCAGCTCTGCTTTCGAAGGGGGTAATCTGATTTTCATTCATTGGGCAGGATGGGAGGGTGCCGGTGCGATGACCACAGGGACCAGACGCTGTGTCCGTATCCGAGCCGTTCCTGACTCTCCCATAAACAAAGTGACCGAACAGGACGTAATCTACATCCTTCCACTTACAGCATGTGCACGAGGATGAGGCGAAAGCCGGGCAGATAGTGGGCGAAATGGAGGGGAAAGAAGGCAAGATGAGCCTAAGATTAAGTTCACATTGAAGCAGGGAGGGAGGGAGGAAGTCAAGGAGGTCATGTAAGAACAGAAAGCATAAAGTTGTATTGATATTACAACAAACACATAAAACACTTCATCAGATAATACAAATACTGACCGTACCATCGCTTGATTCTGGGGGGAGCCCATCATCTTATGTCCTTTAATGCGTCTTTCACAGTTTGCATTTAAAACTTGCAGTTCAGGCGACTTAAATTTAAAACGTAACGTTTTGCAGGTACTTAAGCTGATGGTCTTGCTTGCCTGTTCAGATTAACATTAAAGTTCACGTCTCCCAAGTTGCCAAAATGGTTTTTCAAATGCGTGTAAACCCCCAAGTTCAAACACAAACGCTTGACTTCAAGCTGGAAAAAAATACAGACTGAAGAAGCCGTACAAGACAAATGAAATACAAGACAAGACAATAGAATATGAAAGGCAAAAACAACTGAATATACAGCCCAGTGTCCAACCAAAGTACAACCATGATCCCTCAAGTCCAATCATGTAGGATCGTTATATTTTACAGGTACGCTACATTCACGTCCATCAAGTGGTGCTCATTTCAAGAGGAGCCCTCGAGAGTCTCAGCTCACTGGCAAGCAAAGGCAGACGGTAGTACACCCTTTGTAGAAACTGTGTCAAGTCTTAAATGGCCGGATTTTTAAACCATGTATGGGGAAAATCCTCTGAAATGTGAAACAGGACACACAGCTGTATCTATTCTTTTCGATGGTACGGCTATTAAACGACTGCTCCCTCAGGATCCTCTCTGGCCAGCGTAGCTTTCTCTAAACACGGCCTGGCCGCAGTCTGAAAGCTGTAATACATCGCTCTCTTCCTTTTGGATGCCCTCCAGACTCCATCATCACTTTGCAATTTTGTTAAAGGTTTTGGTGAGATTTTTTTCCCTGTGGACAAGCCACGTTTTTAAGCAAATATGCTTCTAATTTGTCCACAACCCTAACCTTGGTCGTGTGTGTTGCCGCCTACCTCCAGGACACAGTCTGGTTTTATCCATATGCAGATGGATTCTTGCTGGTGATTAATGCAATGGGAACTCAGTAAGTGAAGTAGCACAAAAAACATCATTTCTGCAATGTCTGAGGTCTTGTAGTCACACGCACGGCTTATGATCTCCGTCCAAACCTGACCGATCAACCGTGGCGTCTGGTCGAATTAAAAGGGATGGAGATTTTCGTTTTAAATTGGAAATGTAAAACATGAACCTCACAAGGAGGCTTTGACTCCGCACTGCAGATGAATGTGGACGAGACCAAGACGGCGTTAAATTAAATCTTCCTCTCTACTTAAAGAAAGCACTCCGGTCAACCAGATTTGGTGCGAACATGAATGAATGTTTTGGAATTCGGATTTGGGGAAAGGAAAGGTTGTGAACGTGAAAAACAAACAGTGAAGAGCGTCATTATGCTTCATTCCTCCGTTTGTACGATCTTGTATACCAAATGTCCTACTTCGACATTTCACAAAAACACATCAATCGTAATTAGAAATGGGAAAGAATTTCATTCCTTGGCTTGTATGTTCTTATTATGGGTGTAGAACATATGTCAGGTACGGGAACAAGTTTTTTTTTTTTTTGGCAAAAAAGTGTATCTTAATTTGGTGGGCTGTTCCCTCTATGCCGATATTTGAACAGTGGTGCTCTCAAGCACTTGTTGCATCTTGTGTATCCAAGGTCAGAATCCTGTGTAACTGAGACACGCCATTGTCTCAGTTAACATCGTCTTGTCTTGCCCTCCTTCCCCTGGAGAATCTGACCTACGAGTCACGTCATCAAATTCAGGAAGCGTTCAATTTCATTTTTCTCATACGTTGATCAGGTGTGTGTCTATGTCTCTCGGCTGGCCTGGGAACGCCTCGGGAGTCCCCCGGAAGAGCTAGAAGAAGTGGCCGGGGAGAGGGAAGTCTGGGTTTCCCTGTTAAGCTGCTGCCGCCGCGACCCGATCTCGGATACGCGGAAGAGGATGGATGGATGGATGATCAGGTCTGTTGCAGTACATTTCAAGTGAAGTTTAGAAATAGATATTGTGCTCCAGTTTCCAAATAACTACAATAAGCATAAACATTCCTGTTTGTTTTTAATACAGCACAGAAAAATCCGACTTCCTTCCTTTCCGTGTTGTGAGCAAATCTTCCGACAAGCATCCAAACAGAGTAAAGTCGTATTTACTTGTTTGCCATCTGGAATGTACGATCTTCTGATGAGTGCCTGAATACAGTACAAGACTCGCAGATTTGCTCAATATGGCATGAAAAGTATTTCACCTGAAATTAGGTTTCTCAGGTTCTGCGCTCGTTTAAGGCTCGGAGACCAAAACCAGTTGAGTCGCATCTTCATCTGTTGTCCATTTGTGACTCGTGAGTCACTACTGTAAGGAAAAAGAAAGCAATGCACAGCTCATGAACAGCTTAAATTGAGTTTTGTATAACAGACCCATGAAAAGGTCATGCTATACCGCAGGCTAATTATGAGATTAATCCAAATTAGAGATTGGAATATATTACAACAATAACCGTTTACACATTGGTAGTTGGATATCATAGAACAGGAGAGTATAAAATTCAAAACTCATATGGTTTTGTAGCACAAGGGCTCACCACAACCAACAACCGTGCCCAAACGGAGCCGCTTCCAGATGCCACTGTGGAACTTGATGGCTTGAAACAAAATTAGTTCCAACATTTCCATTAGCCAGGACACTCGTGGCAAAATGCATAAGAACATTTAGACGTTTGTGTTCAAACTGAGCAGCAGTCAGCGATTTTGCATTAACCCAAGTACAAGGCCAAAATCTGAACTACAAATGCGACTGTAGTTCTACAACTAATACGTATAACTTAACGGCCTTTTTTAAAGTTAGATTAGTTACAAGCATCCACACTGCTAAACGGTTAATCAGTAGGACATAAGTGATGCGTTCAAAACTATTCGAAGTAACCGGAACACACTCTCTGATGATGCAACAAGATCGGAAAAGTCTCGACTTCTCTTCCTCGGACCCTGAGAAGCCTGGGCGCTTTATCTGCTGCAACTATGAGGTCATGAGTTGACGACTCTGCTATTAGTCCTTGGCAAGGAAACGACCAATTGGGAAAACTCCACCAATTCCCAAGGAAGCCATGGCGTTCCGTGACTCGTGTTCGGATCTGAAATCGTGCTTCCTTTGTCCGACATGACGAACGTCCTTAGCTTTTTTCTGAGTGAGGAGTTTAAGAAATCCAGCTTGCTTTATTGAAAGCTTGGGTACTGCAGAGTGATCCAGAAATATATGAGCAGCAGAATGTCCCTTTAGGAAGAATTCGAACAGCTGGCCTCGCGTTGCACCCGCTTTGTTGTGCTGTGGTCATCCAATCATTCCCAATTTGAGCCTAAGAATAACAAAATGACAGGGTGTGTAATTTAGGGACAGAAACCAGATCACAGTGCTTCAGGAGTGTATGTCTGAAGGGCAAATAGCACCTCTGGGTTAGAAGATTAGCGATCCTGTCTGACTCATTTGCATTTGGCACGAACATTAAAAGACGGCGGTGTGCACTTAACACTTGCACACTCAAAGCGCCGTCACATTGGCAGCGTTTAGTCTGTTTGAATTGAACCCTGGAGTGTTTGTTTCTCGGTGTAATTTGTTTAGGCAGGTGGGAACACGGCAAACGCATTCGGGTGTCGACCAAAGCAGCGGAGAGCGTCTGAGCGAGGTGGTCGAACCCAGGTGCAAGAATTGAACCAAACCTTGGGTGCAGCTTTTTTTTTGGGAAAACCATACAAGAAAGCATTTTACCTCGTTCGTTTGCTCTGATCGGTATTAGAGAGAGACGAGGGAGACTATTAACAGCCTATTGTCCTGAACCATATCGCCTAAGGAGCTCCCCTCAGCCCCTTTGAGAAGAACACGTAATAGGACAACATTTCCTTCCCTTTGGTCTTTTTATCAGTATCTGGAGCTTCCTTTGAGGTCAGGGCTTTTGCTCCCTCCTTTTTAGGAAGACAATTATCTCCCTCAATTCTATTCAATTTTATTTGTAGAGTGCGTTTAGCAATCAACATGGTCACAAAGCGGTTCTACAGAAATCCGGATACGGATTTACATCATTAATAAGCAAATTGAAGCGGACGGCGATTATAAATCATTCCTGTATGCAGGTGTAGAACAGGAGAGGCAGAAATTCTTAACGCCAGCTTTACACGATGATTTTTGGCCTAATTTAGTGTTTGCAGATTAAGATCAGCAATCTCAGCATGATGGGTGTTGCTCACTGATTTAATGCCACGGAGACCAAAGTGAGTTAACAACAAAGATCTCTGAGCACTGCTACAATAGAAGGAGGCACAGGTTTATGCTAAACTAATGGGACAGCTACAAATATGGTAAATCGAATGAAAAACAAAGCGCGTTGGATTTGAAAGAACACCAGTTTGTCGTTTTCTGCAAGCATAACGCTGCTTTTAGCGAAGGCTTGTACGTCGTTCCTTCTTTCTGCACGAGCCCAGATTCTGCAGAATTATTTTCCTTACTGGCTCATTAGTGTCGTCTTCGTACAACCCGACATGCAGAACGCATATTATTCCACATTCTGTAAAAGAATTCTGCCACGATTTTGTGTGACAAGTAAAGACCGTTGAAATCACACCGTCTAAAACGTCCTGGGAGGAAACCACCAGGCGAGTCTTTATGATTTCAGCAGCAGTTCATACGTGCAAATTTACAGTATCCAGATCAGACATCCACAACAGCCCACAAGGCTGACCCAAGCCCAGAAGAATACTGCTCGAACCTCAGCTTTGTACGCGATGGTGACCCATTTGTTCATTTGATAAATGACGTGTTGATGTCACATTTAGGCAGAAACCAACATTTCTTGCAGCAGTATAAATGTATCCTGTATCCGTCTGTATTTGTCTTTAGTGGCTGTTGAAAAGCTTGTGCAGATGGATGGCTGCAGGAAACCGCAGACGCAGAAGACATGTGAGGCAGCTTTCGGTATACAAACTACAAAGGAAGAGTGTGGTCTCATGAAAGAGACTAAAATAAAGGCTGAACTACACAGAGAGAGTCGGTAGAGATTCTGCTGCTGTCGGCTAGAAATCTGGGGTCTGGAGGACAGAAAGAGCATCTCAACAGAAATGGGAAATTTCACAGACACTATAACGACGAGATTCATAGTACTGCGTTTATAAAAAGAAACCACTTCCTAATGGTGGGCCGTTCTATAAGAAGCCAGCTGTGTAGCAGTTTATTTACTGTCATTAAAGCATCATTACTTGATTGTGGAATTTTGCTCTTGATTCAGTTGCTGATAATTACCTTTTTAAATGTTTTCTTTCCAAAAGTATTCGAGTAAATATATGATCTTAAGGTTTAGTTCTTAACAAACGGGGGGGGTTTCTGTACAAAACACCCAGGTGGGGATTGAACTTCCCCTGAACAGCTGAGTCACTGGCCATCTTCAAACGACCGGCTGTCTGAACCGAGACTGAAGACTTTTAATGGGCAGTAGTTTAATTAAAAAGCTGAATTGTTTGTCATGCTCTTAGGGGGGAGAAAAAAGGATTCCTCAAAGGGTTATGGATGGTTACCAGTTCCACTCTTTATAAACAGTAAACCCTCTGAAGCAGGGTTTTACAAGGGTTCCCAGACCAAAGCCATCTAAAGAGGTACGAGGTAAAGTGGGAAGAGATACTTGGATCTTGCAGAATTCTAGATTAGTCAAGAATCTACAAGATCTTGATAATTATAACAACTCCAATACAATCTACTGTAATATATTCAGAGTCTCGGGATTTCAACCCTCATTCGAGTACATCAACATTTTACTTGTATTACAAGTCTTGTCTTCCGGTGCAAATTCTTGACTTTCCCAGTGAATTAGAACTAGCGTAAAAATACTAGAAACTATTGCGTCATCGTAATATCTCGCTGTCGCTCGCTTACATGAAGCAAATCAAGCTGTAAGAGAAGTTTTCAGCAAAAATTGTCTTGGCGCTCATATTTCAAACCCATCAACGTGAATGAAATGAACATGGTGTTGAAATCTTGCATGATCATTCAGAAATAAATGTGAGGTGAATGTTTATAAGTACAGCACAAGCCGTAGAGATCACTGGCTGCCCCAAACTGCCACTTTGCAATTCCACAAGATCTACTAAGGGTGTGAGCACCATTAGCTTACAATCCACTACATGAAATAAACAGCTCCATATGGAGTGTACTAACTGCGCAACCATAGCTTGCCTTCATTGCTCCTGCTCTGGCGACTGCTGATGCAACTCAAATATCCTTTTTTGCCAAGTGGCCTTTCCCCAAACCTCTGGCTGCAGAGTTTCACACTAAGCCAACCTTTGACCCCTGGACCTGACGGACCCTGCTGCTTCTGAAAACTAGCGTGCACATAGACATTCCCGAAATAGCTCACACACTTGCCTGTAAATGCGCCCTATTTCAGCAAATGGGATCAGCCCTTTTTTTTAAAAAAAACAACAAGGTTCCACAAGGGTTCTTTAAATTTTAAAGGGTTAATTCCTTACTAAAGGGGTTCTTATTAGAATCATCCATTAATGAAATCTGTTACACGATCTTTCATAGAACCTATAAGGAATATGCAGACAAACCTTTAAAAGGTTCTAGAGTTAACCTTACATGTTTCTGTAGTTTACGATTTTATTTTGGATGCTAGTTTACATCCGACATACTTGGGCATAAACCTTGGCTTACAGATTTAAGATGGGGAAAAAAAAAAAAAAAAAAAAAAAAGGTAAATGTGGCACCTGAAGACTTGTTTGTTCCTCAGTGAGAACCCTTAAAGGCTCTCCTTTTTAGGAAGATGATCAACTCCTACGAATTCAATGTTATTTGTAGAGTGCGTTTAACAATCAACATCGCCACAAAGCAGGTTTACAGAAATCCAGAGAACCTTTTGTGCAACAGAGGGTTCCTTTTTCAGACAAATCAACTAGAACACCTGTTTCTTTAGTATTACTTTTAACGTTGCTTCTGTAGTACTGCTTTCCTCCAAATAGCAAAATAATGCACTTTTGTTCAATCCCTTGGCTGAACCGTGGGGAATTGTGGGTATACGGCTACAGGGATTTGGATGTTTCTTCCATTCCGCTATTCAGCAACAGAAATGTTCACAGCAGACAATCTGTGGCTATAATGTCAATGCCTTAGGGAGGTACAGAGAGAAAGAAAGCAAGCGGACAGAGTTTCTTCATTCATGCAGCTGTAGTTTCAGCATCAATTCACCGTAGTCCTTCCATCTGCCAGCTGGACGGCGCAAGACATCGCGTCTCTGCTCTTGCCTCATCAGCACAAAATCATTTATTAGAGGTATAAGAAATGCAGTTTATTGAGCCTATAACATACAATCACAGAAACTATGAAATGGATTAGATTTGAGATATACAAGCGGCTCATAGTTGTATTTCGTAAAGAAAGCGTTTGTGGATCCAGACCCTATTTCAGGAAGGTCTTGGTCTTGAGGCAGGAATACACCCGGGGCGGGACACCAGTCCATCACAGGGCAGGTTTTACAGACATGGTCCAAACTACTGGCAATTTAAAGTTGCTAAAGTATTTGGGAGGTGGAAAGAAACGGGAGAACCCACAGGACACCCACGCCAACACCGAGAGGACAAGAAAAAATCCATACAGGAAGTAAACGGACCTCAGGGTCATACCGCTGACCCTGGAGCAGCGAGGCATCAACCCGTGCCATCCAGCAATATATTATTGACAAGTTCACTCCAGAGAGCCAACTCCATTGTTCCTTTGCACCCAAATGGCAACCAGGCCAAAAACGTCCAATTTGACACCTTGATTTCATTAATATAAAACATTTAACAAGTTATTGCCAAAAGAACTTGATTCCACTAATGTACTGAGGCTGGTGGAGAAATATTTACAAAAAATAAAGCCATCATTTCTACACGGTCATGCGGTTTTTCGCATTATATAAGGCACCGTGAAATAGAATAAAGCATGTAAAGGATGGTGTTCATAATTGAAATACTGTGTACAGTCCACAGCTGAATTTTTGAGCTATGGTTTAGCAGCTTGGCCAAGACTCTCGGATCCCGCTGAAGTCATATGATAGTCACTATGGGGATGGTGGGGTGCATTTTTTTTTTTTTTTTCCCTCCTCTCTGGCTCACTGCTCGTCTCCCTCCATTTCACAGGCTCCCTCTCGTCCTTTTCAACATAGAATATTCAGTTTTAAGAATTCACAAGACATCTCAAGATCTCAAGCTAATATTGGATCCAAGTGTTTGTCTGGTTAGGAGATAAGTTTTGCCCAATGTGGCAAGCCATCTGTCATTGGGAGTCTGGGAGAACATAATTGGCCTTGCTTTCTGAGTGGGAAGGATGGCTTGTCTCCTTTCCTTGTTGATCGAGAAACACTAGCCAGTAACGGGAGTATGTGACTTAGCTTGCGGGTGGGAATTGGCAAGGGGTAAAAAAATTGGAAGGAAAGTTTTGGAATGCTCTTTATCTGACCTCTTCACTCAGATCTGTTCGCCAAGGCTGGCCAATATGGGAGCATTAAGCTCCTGCTGGCTTAGCCCTTAGGCCCACTGAGACGTGGTCTCAATCAACTGAGGGATTTCAGAAAATGTTAGAGATTTCCAAGAACAAACTTCTATGAAAACTTACCAGACTAAAGGTCCAGATTAAAGGAGGGGGTAGCTAGCATTAGTTGAATTTCTTACAGGTTGACTATATAAAATGTAACAAAATTGCACCTGCCCTTTATGATTCCTTCACATTTTCATTAGATTCAGCAAATCTTCTCCCTCATTCACCCGTTCACTTATCTTTCCTTTTCTCTCCAAGCTCACTCTCTCATCCTTTCCTTTCCTCCTCTGGGGTAAATCAGGCTGCCGTGTCTTGGGTCAGCCTCTCCGACAGCCAAAGAATGGGATTCCTGACCCAGAACACTGAACTTGATATATTCTAGTGAATGAGGTCTGAAATCCAGCAGCAGCTGGAACAGGGTAGAAATGACCAATCCACTGCATCCTTTGCCAGTTGGATAAGGTCTGCATCATGATGGTGTTTTAACGGTCTTGCATTATGTGCACCGCAGAAAAGATGCATCTCAGGATATCGCTACAGCATCTGTAAGGCTATATTTAAAAAAAAAAAAAAAAAAAAAAAAAAAAAAAAAAAAAACCGGGCTTCCTGACGATCACAAGACTGCCAAGAATAACAGAAGGATTAGTCCATGGGGAGCACAAGTAAAACAAATAGAGTCTTCTACTGCAGTGCTGATGCATTACAAAGAATCTACAAAGTTGTATATCCGTCATATCCCAGGTGTTCCCAAAGAAGAATCTTATTAAAGTGAAGTCTTTAGGAGTCATGCTAAGGTTGAGAGAATGCAAAAGGTACAAAACCACATTGAACCTTGCTCTTGCTTTCTTCATCAACCAAGAGTGATTTATTGGTTATCTTGTGATTAGTCTTTCCATATCAACATTCCAGCAAGACTATCCATCATGGTTTCATCCTAATCAGAGATGTCCCTGTTCATTAAGGTCCCTAAGCATATCAGTCACGCCCCAAACCTATTCCCCCCAACCAAACCAGTCTCTCTTATTTTAAACCACGCAACCTTAGAACCTGTCTAAGTGCAGAATGATTAGCTCTACTCAGCCCTAGCCTAAAGTACACATAAATATTTTCATGGGATTCGTAGAAGGACCGACAGCTTCCATGAAGCCAGATGTGCAATAAGAAACATCCTGTGAGGAGGCAGTGCATATCTTGAGAAAGCAAGAATCTGAAGGTTATCATTTGAAACCTCACACTCATTTGCGAGTTAGGATGTCCTCACTCTAATCTTTGTGTATAAATCTTGACGGATCCCTGTTCGACTAACGATGCCGTTCCGGAGAGTGGGGGGGAAGATCTGAACTGTGTCTGGCATTGGAAAAGACCCCAAACAGCTGTGTTGTATAGTTGTTGAAGGCCAGACTGGTGACCCAGAATCCAAGATCAGTGGTTGAGAAGAGATGAAACGTTGTGCGTCCAAACCACTGCAATTTATAATGCTATAATCTATGTAGACGTTTCTTAAAAACATCCCAGCACAAAAGTGATAGAGAAAGTATAACTTTGGACCCCGAAGAAACGGTAACAATTTCAGAGCCAATGGTTTCGTTCTTCATTCATTAGCAAGATTTGGGCAGTTTTTCATTTCATTTCATTTTACTTGTTTACTCACTTTATCTTGGTTTCCAAATGATTGTTAGCAGTGGCTCCTCTTTGACTGACATGACTACCTGCAGCCACACCAGCTCTGAGGGAAACACTAGAAGCCCCTATTCATTCATTTTTTTTCAGTGATTTATCCTGGTCAGGGTACAGGTAGATCCAGATCCCAGGAAAGACTGGGTACAACGCAGGAATATGCCTGGGGCTCTCAGAGCACCAACATAGCATAACCATTCCACCTACCAGCATTTTTTTAGCTACGTGGGAGAAAACCAACACAGACACGGGCAGAACATGTGAAAGTCTGCACAGACCAAGAAACCGATCCACAGACCCTGAAGCTGATAGTTTTTGCCTGATGTGTTCACTGAAGGGTGACATTTTTGCCCAGACCTATTGGCTAATGCTGTTGCACGGCCCAATTATTGCTAAATTTGTGTCAGCCTGGTTGCTATAAAATGGGTCAGAGATCACTCGCAGGCTGAGTTATCAAACCAACAGGAACAAGATTAGGCTCTATCATGCCAATCTCACACTCACTGCTTCCCAAACCAACACACACCCATTCATCCTTTAGCCTTAGTACAAGTGCTTACCACCAACTTTCCATTCTAGTCATTTGTCTTTATGAATTGATCCTAGGGGGAAAAAATGAACCTTTTAACTGGTATTGTGTGACATAATGGCCAGGTTTCTGACCACTTTAAGAGGAAGTGTAGCTCTGTAACTCAGCCACCAAATATCTATTGAAAAGTGTGCATACAGTCTAGTGTGGGTTGAAGTAAAGTGTGTTTAAATGAAGTTATACTGCCAATCCATTGAGCATTAAATCAAGTAAAGCCATCAACATAAACACAATTATCCCCTTTCCTCAGTGTTAACTACAACCAGCCCTTCTCTGACGCACAGCACCCCATTTCAAAAATCACGATTACGTGACGAAGGCTTAGTCTTTATGAGAGCTCGCAGGGTGACTCTGAGGAAAGCCGTAGGGCATCGGCGCTTTAAAAGCCTGGCAAATTGCCGCTCTGCGCTTTGAAAATATGGGCCAACTTGCAGAGTCCCGTTCAAGCTTTCTGCTCCTTATCTGCCATCATCAGACTTGAGGGGAAGTGAAGTTTACACAGACGTGAGGTCACTCGGGATACATGATCAGAACCAGAGTCAAGCATTTAAGAGTCACCAACCACCCCCCGCCACAGACCCTCCACCCCTCGCGCTTTGGGATTGCTCATTCAGCAAACTGCAGATGCAAAGGCAAGCTACACTCAGCAGTACAACATGCTGTATTCATGGTACAGTGATCAATATAAATGTGTACCATATAAGTTTCACGTCCCTCCTTTAGGCCTATTTCAGAGATGGGCAGGTCTTACTCTTATCATGCAAAAGTTTAACATTTTCCAAAAAAAACAGCACATGCAAATGTTTTATCCCTCCAGTACAACTAATAAAACAAAAAATTACCTTGTCCAGTAACTAAGAAATCAGAAAGTGCAAAGTTGTCTGTCCTACAGACACTTACAGAGCGCTGATACTGGAAAGTCCTTCCATAAATGCTAACTAAACACCTCCAGAAACCTTCAGATCAACAATTGCACACTTTTCATTATGTTTTATTCCTTTTATACCACAGTATTTTTATGTACAAGAAAGGTCAACGTCAAATTTTACCCATTTATAGTTACATTTAATGTTGTGGAATGTCTTTAGTAAAAAAAAACCCAATGTGCTCTTGTTATAAATTCTGTTACACATTATTCCTAGTTAAAGTCCATTTATTATTAGCTGTAGACTATAACGATAACATTAGAATGAGCGTGAATTGCAGTTAGAACTCCTGTAGATTTAATCAACACCTACTGACCAATCAGAATGGAGAATTCGACAGGCCCGTGGTATAGAGACTATTAAAGAGATCAAACTTCCTGAGGTGGAAATATTTCTTCTGGAACAGCACAAAAATGGTGTGCATACAGATCTAGAAAAGACGATCGCAAACCAAAAGGGTGGACGCTACCCAAAGGAGTTACTGTACTGACTCATATCGTCTGTGCTAAGCTTTAAAGAGTGTCAAAGCCTCCAAAAGCTCCTTCATTCTACACGTCCAACAAATACATACGGAGAACCAGAACCCATTAAACAGATGATGGGAAAGCAGTGGAACGTCGCCTGAGTGCACAAAGACAATACATGAATTCAATACACTTAGCTGTGCTTAGAGGATCTTTTCCAAGAATTCTTTATTTTTCTAAAGGAATATATAGTCATTAGTCATTTCACAGTTTTGATCACAAACTCCATTCCTGTTGCAAGAAGACTTCGTTTTCCTCCTGTCATACAGCGTTTCTGATTTTCCCCAACTATACAGCTAGTAAAGTAAACCTCTTTGATGTAAGCCTATCGTTTGAGTGCATCATACATTTCCCAGCAGATAATGAGGGTGAAGAGGCAACTCTGGGGACTTTTATGGCAGTGTGTGTGTAGTGTCTTATATGCCAGAGATACTGCTGATATCAAAGTGTGTTCTCGGGGCAAAAGTATGTCCATGATGCGATTGTTCTTTAGTCGCACACCTGCGCAAAACCGCACCAGGGTTCTGTAAACGAGTGCATGTGTTCATATAGAAGACAATTAGCGATGGCTTTCACATGTGAAAACATTTTCCTGCTTTACGTGGCTGAGGGACAAATGACAAAGCACACGTGTGTTTTTTAACGTGCTTTCTCAGCTTGTTTTGTGTAGCATGTCCCCCATAATTACCTATACACCAGACATGCCTTTAGTTAAAATTGTAGGTTATCCTCAATTAGGCCTACATACTTTCATACTACAGCAAATCTTTGCTTGCTATGTAAGGAATAAACGTTGCTTAGAGGAAAATAATCAGTCCAGTCTTGACTTTTTATACATTAAAGGTCCTCTATGTAAGTTTTAGGTGGATCTATTAGCAAAAAATAAATGTGTTTTCATTAGTGTATAATTATCCGTAGCTATGAATCATTGTGTTTTTTCGTATGCTTAGAATGAGCCCTTTATATGTACATAGGGAGCGGGTCCACCTCAACAGAGCCGCCATGTTGTGCCGCTACAGTAGCTTCTAGAGAGCGCCAAAGAAGAAGAAGAATCAGTGTTTGCTGGTGCTGGATAACAAGTTTGAGAACTCAAATTTGGAAAAATGGAGGATCATACTTATTATTTTGCACAGAAAAAGCATGGGAGTGTGAATGTAAGTACTTGGAAGCACGCTACGGGCACCTGACGCCCACCGTACGCTCTAATACACGCCTGGAGAGGGAGGAAGGGAGGGGGCATTCAGGTGGTTGCAATCAACCGAATCCTACATGGAGGACCTTTAATATCAACCTGAACGTGAAAATTATTGCCAAAGCTGGGATTATAGAAAATTACATCAACACCTACTGATGAACCAGAATTGAGAATGTAACAGCAACATGGTATTATTATTTAGTATTAGTATTATTTTTTGTGTGCATTTTTACAAGTGTAAATGGTGGTGTGGTTTTTAGATCCACAGAAAAATAAAAACATTCAACACTTTCAGCTATTGGTTAACAGCAGAGATGACGTAGATGTGAAACATTGAGACTCACCAGCCTGACCTAACAAAGCAAAGCAGAAACACAAGAACAGCTGCTAAACAAGTCATTTAAACTCTCTGCACTATTTTGGTTCAGAACTATAAAAGTCACTGGTTACTTACGCGTTTGATGACATTTTAATGCTCTTTCCATTCACAACATGGTTACATTTAAATCCACTGCAACAAATACAGAGCAACAGGTCATAAACACAGCTGTTCTCTAACTAATTATCAGGTTCATTGGACTTAGCTAAGATTTCAGACTTTACTAAACTAGTTATGAGTTTACCACTTACCAGCCAAAGTACGTTTGGAGCTTTTCCTTATCCAGGTTTTCTTCTTCTTTCTTTTCCTTTTTCCTCTCTCGTGTTTCTCTTCTGACCTCCACTTTTGTTTACAGACGAAAGCCATTCTGTTAACCACAACACCGTCAGAAACAAACAACTTCAATTAAGCCCAGCACTGTAAATGGACCTGATTAGCGACTTCTCAATCACGTGATCAAATTAGACGCCTCCTATTGGCTGTTATTCCATTTCCTAGCCTTTCCATCCGGAAAACCGAAACGTTTACCTTTTACATGAACGCAAAATAAAATACGCTGCTATTTTAAAAAGCAAAAGTCGTAGCTCCTTATAAAGCTGTAGTGCGTTAGGTGTAATAGACATCTTAACAACTCTTTATAACTCTTAGGAACAACTAGGCCGCCTTTTAATCCTAAACATGGGCTCACATTTTTAGCTCCCCCTAATCCACCTCTCAGTGGTATCATCCGTATTTCGGGCGTACATACAGGGTCTGAGGGTAAACCTGGAGTAAAAGTTGCCTTCCCCACTGAAAGTTTTTCTTAACGTGTAATAACAGTAGCAACGTTTGCATGCACTTAAGACCTTTCCTGTAACAAAATGTTGGTTTTGCACACGTTTGTTCAATGAAAACGATTTTATGTTACGAGATAAAAATAAAATAATAAATGATGCATTGATGGCATGTGCTTTATTCACAGTGGGAAAAAAATACATGCAAGGGAAAATAAAGAAAAAATAAATCTAAGATTTCAAAATGCGCATTTATATATAAACCTATGTTATTGCAATGATCTTTCGTACTAGGTCTGTGCTCATTTAATAGCCAATGAAATCAATTAAGAGTCATTTTACACAGAAAGCTCAGATATAAAGCTCTAAGATGTTGCAATCAACAGGTAACTTGGGTTGCCTTGTAAATGAAAATGGTAAACTCTGTAAAATTATCCTGTCTAACTGCAAGTTCACGAAGAGAAGAATACAAGGGAAATTTCTATTTGTATGCATTGATGTAGTGGACATTTCTGTGGCATAGCCATGTGTGAACGTTTTAATCCTGATATGTAAATTGAGGTGTGGTGCTATTATGATCTGTCACGCTCGGAGGTCTGTGAGTCCATGGAAGAGCCCAAGCTCCGCCTGTGCACGAAAATCTTCTTCCTCACACACCTTGGTCTCGTCTTTGCCCCAACCCCGCCCCCTGATCTTTCACAGTAGTAGTGAACCGGGGCACCGGAGCCCACCGCCACCGCGGCCACCGTGACTCGACTCCCATCCACACCCTCCTCCATCCTCCCTCCTCCTCTATCCTCTCCCTCCCTCCCTCCTTCGTCTCCCACCCTTTAATAGGCTACGTTATTCAAGTTCGCCAAGAACTCAGACAGAGCTCGCGGACCCCGGCGCACGCTCGCGACCATGTAATCCGCCCCTTAGCGCAGCAGCAGCACACGCGAGGAGAACCGCGCGCGCGCCGGAAAAAAACCCCCGGACAAAACTCCTCCAGAATATCAGTGGATTTGCGCGCGCTGCCTGCGAACTTCATTTTGCGGATTAATCATGCACGCTTTTTTCTGGGGTCTGGGCTTGTTTATCCTACTCCCCGACTTTGTGAATGTAGCAGCTGGGACCCGGGCATCTCCGGCACGCTCGAGAAAAGGTAAGGAAAACTTTTTTTCCTCCCTTTATGTTGTCATGTCATTCATTTTCGGCTTCCCGTTATATCGCGCGCTCCTGGTAGATACAGAATGAATGACTTTCCACTCGTGCACATGAACGGGGAAAGTTTGGCTTGGCACTGACGTGTGATGCCCTTGCTCTGTCTCAAACAGGAATTTTGTGACGCTTAATACACTATTAGGCGCAGAATGATGATGAGCACGGTATTCACGGTATCACCTACTCATATGAGAACATCAGGATGCACGGAACATCTGGATACATGAAACGTTTAGCTATCACTGCGCTCTCCTGCACAGGTTATATCAGTATCGCAATGGCAAATATCGCGATATCGATTACCTACATGACAATTTTACTGCACTGCATGTTATAAAGTATTCTTTAATAATAAGCTTTAGTTACATTACATGCACGTTTCTATGTAATACATACTAAGTGACCATACACCCCAGAGACAAGGAAAGGTACAGTTTAGTACCCTTTTTCTGAGAGTTAGGGGGTGTGAATAGTTTCAATCAGAGCCCAGTGATCTGAAAGTTATTGTGCTGTGCCTTATGGTACTATAAAGATTGGTGTAAGATCCCAACTTATCCCAGTGACCTGAAAGATATCTCGTGCTCTTACAAAGTGGAAGTCAGTGTAGTATGGTTCTGATCTCATCACACTCTCATCCACAGCCAGATCACTGGAGCACACCGGAGCGCACGAGATCGTGACGCCCATCAGAGTGACCGATGCCGGAGACGCGCTGCCCGTGAGCGCGCACTTCAAACGCAAGAAGCGGAGCGCCGAACAGGACACGGAGCCGAGACACTGGGAATCCGAGCACGTGCATTACAGACTCTCAGCCTTCGGTCGGGACTATCACCTGAACCTGACGCTCGAGGCGGGCTTTATTGCGCCGCTTTATACCGTAACCGTTATTGGCGCGATGAACCGAACGCACGCGGAGGAGGAAGAGAATGAGGACGAAACGGTGTATCGGCACTGTTTTTACAAAGGACACGTGAACGGAGAAACGGAGCACGCCGCCGTCATCAGCCTCTGTTCCGGCCTGGTGAGTGGCAAAAAAACTTTTTCCTCTTTGAAAAAAAAAATGTAATGCGCGCGCGCAGAAAAGGTGTTAAAAGCCACTGAAGGACGCAGTGTGATCATTTGCATATGAAAGTGTGTTGCAGTTTGAGAAGAAACTAACTGAAAACAATTAATTAATTAACTTGTTCATTCATTCGTTCGTTCATCTTCAGTGCATGCTTTATGTTGGTTAAGATCTGGAGCCTATCCCGGGAACTCTGGGCGTAAGCTGGGAACACACCCTGGATGGGACACCAGTCCATCCAGGCTACCTGCACACACATTAACACCTAGGGACTATTTAGAGTCACAAATCCTCCTACTTGCATGGTTTTGGGAGGTGGGAAGAAACCAGAGATCACAAAGGAAGCCCACACAGACATAAGGAGAACATGGGGAAATCAAAAACAGACACCTGAGCTCAGGATCAACCTGGGAAACATGGAGCTTTGAGGCGGAAACGCTACCTGTTGTTCATAAGCTCAAGCTGTTTTCCATTGCAGGAGCAGCTGTACAATCATCTTCAGCCAGGGGTGCTGTAAAGCGTGGAAAGGTGGATACACACGGGCCCAAGGGGACCCTAGGGAACTAAAATTGTCTATCACCCTGACAGGGGTTAGTCACTGCCATCATATACAGCTTATTATAACCTGAACTTTACCCTGGGACATTCTTCAGCATCATCAGACATCATCGCTTGTACCTTTGAGTAAACATTTGTTTACTCTTAAACCATGAACCTAGTAAACACACCTATCTGTTTAGCAGTTCTATCAAGTAGCATGCAAATTACCTAACATAACATTTATGCTTATTTATTTGGTGAACACTTTGTTCAGCGCAAATTGCACTTTACACAGGCTATAATCCACACATCTGAAAGTTAAGGGCATTGCTCAAGGGCCCAATGTTCCCAGATAGCACACATGCATCAGTACAATAGGTGCAATTTACATCTCACTGACAGGAAAATGACCTCGCTTTGTCCCATATGGGAAGGTATCAGGACATCTAAATATCTAAACTCTCACCGTGCTACACGCACATTCACATAACTTCCCTTCTGTAGTTAATTGAATTAATCAACTTTCTTGGTGTGCTTTTTAGCCCGTAACATCCCACCGACTACATCCAGGAACTGAATAAATATTCTATCTTGCTATAAAAAGCAGCCTAGTAATAAGATGCATTGAAAACAACATAGTTGAGACGTACTCGCAATTTATGCAAATTGTGCCCACGTTGGCAAGTTCTGCAGGTTAGCGCAGTGTTCCCGAGGGTAGCTTCTTTCTCTGCCATGACCCTGACCAGGATAACGTGGGCACTCAGAATGAATGAATGATGTGTATTTCTCTCTTTTGAAACAGATTATAACGTGTTCATAAGGGATTACACACATTGATTTAATTATTCATGACACGTTGTATCTTACATATATATTATGGCTTTTTAATCAGTAGTGTTGGTAACACGCTATATTTCCAATAGCCGACAAAGTCAACCCCATTTAATAAAAGTGTATTATATCTCACCTTTCTTGCAATTCACTGTATGAGGTGTTATAAGTAGGTTATGATGTCACATGGCTGAACTAATGTTCACTAATAAATGAAATGTACATGGATAAATTTACTTGGAGGGTGTGCAACATAATGCCCTTTACATTTCATACAAAGTGTTACCCATGTTCTTTTCAGTGAGACCCACCAAGGAGAGTTTTCCAAAGAATGTAAAAATCCATTATAATGTATTTCAAGTGTATAATTGTGGTTCTCCAAGGTGAAGTTAAGATAAGTTACCCCACTTATTTAACCAGTGATCACTCTGATTACTTAAAGACCAATAGAGCTGGCAAATGGGGAAGTGGACTGGGATCATGGCCATATTTACTGAGAAGAAACACAGAAGTGTGTTTTGATGTGGGATTTAGCACTCCCCAGAGCGCTGTTATTGTTGGAACGTTCCTCACAGCTTCCTGTACTTTTGCTCAGGTTCTTAGAAAGACCAGTGCTGTTGGATGTTCTTTACACATGCACTTAGGGAAGCGAGGGCGATTAAATTGAAAGGACTTCAGTGTCATTCATTTCCAATTCATGACAATGAATTGCTTTTGCATAAGACTGGCTTGATACTATTGTTAGTGATGGCGTGGGAGGATGTGGGATCTTTTGTGGAGAGCCTTAAACCATTATATAAAAAAGATAGTAATTAAGATCTTCCTTACAATAGCTGTTATTTGGTCCAAGGTCACTATTAAAGCTTAAGGGTGAGGGCTCTTGAGTGGTGCAACAGAGACGTGGTCATCTTATCATTGGGGTATCATGAGTTCAAGTCTTGACAATGCTTTAGACGTCCATGGCAGGGGGTGCAGGTTAACACTAGCCTTTTGAGGGCATCTGTGAGCTCAGGAATGCAGAAGAGGGTAAATAGCCATTTCTTCTGAGTATTTAGCTATGATGTAGCATGAGAGTTGAAAAGATGTAGTGGATTGACATGTCTCAGAGGAAGTACCTTGTTGCTAGCTAGCTAGCTGGTTGGTTGGAGGGAATTGGCAAATGACCAAATGACTCTGGTGTTTTATCAGGGTCATTAGGTGATAGTCTGACACTTTTGTTCTTTTTTTTTTAGTTTTATGTTATTTGTATGGCTGTTTTAAGTGCTATTTCATAGATTTTTTTCCCATGCTATTTTATTGCTAATACCACGTTATTTGATGTATTGCACTTTTGTCAATGTCCGTTGTTTTAAATATTCTCCTTTAATGAATTGTACATTCTAGTCCTCACCAAATTTGACAAGAATGTAATTGAATTTACATTCACACTCATATGCATTTGAGGTGAGGTATTATTATTATTCAAAACATGTACAATTATTACTTTCTTGGTTGCACTCTTGCTCTCTTCATGGTGCGAAAAACCACACTTCTTATAAAGGAATGCTGGCCTCCAGCATCTCCAGCGTCAGCACTTTTCCCCCTCATCAGCTTTCACAACTTAAGAATCACACTACACCATAATTTCCTGATAATCATCGCTCAAATTTGCTTTCCTCTGGAGGCTAGTTTGCCTATATGCATGAAACATATGTACCCCTTTTGTAATTGCTACATCATTTATGCAGGACATAAAGATTGTTGGTGGGGGGTAACAGACAAGGGCAATTAACAACAACCTGTGGACTGTTTGTACACACCTCTGTGGGCGTGCTTCATTTGAAGTGGTGGTGTTTTTTCCAGCTTGGCACTTTCAGGTCATCAGAAGGGGAATATTTTGTGGAGCCTCTTCACAGCTACGATGGTGAACATTATGAAGAAGAACACATTAAACCTCATATCGTGTACAGAAAAGATGGACACAAGGTGGCCAAAGAGGACGTGCCGTCATGTGATACTGCAGGTAAGAAAGTTACATGTAAATTGTCTCCCTCTCTCTTTTTCTGAGAATGCATTGTCTTTCTTAAGATAGCACATATTGGGTTTCAGCATAAATGCTAGACATCTTGCAAGAGTCTTGCTCAAGTTTCTCAAATGAACTTTGCCAATTTTACCAACATGTCTCTAATGGGAATGTGGGTACAGCTGCAATAACAAGCATTGCTTTTTGTTTCTTAAATGAACTTAAAAGGAAAACTCCATCTTGAAGCACTTTAAATATGTATATATTTAAATATGTGTGATGTGCTAGCTCAATTACAATTACAGTGGCATTTAATGGTCTTTATTACCTTGTTTTACTAAGTTGGCGCCTTTATTATGTCTACTTACTCAGGGAGCACCATTGCCTTCATTACCACAGCTAACGTTAGTCTATATTACCTCGGCTCGCTCAGTTAGCGTTAATCTATATTACCTCGGCTCGCTCAGTTAGTGTTAATCTATATTACCTCGGCTCGCTCAGTTAGTGTTAATCT
>JAQQZX010000016.1:16067963-16087197 GCA_030068355.1 Notoglanidium maculatum | reverse complement strand
TATTACCTCGGCTCGCTCAGTTAGTGTTAATCTATATTACCTCGGCTCGCTCAGTTAGTGTTAATCTATATTACCTCAGATCACTCAGTAGGCGTTAATCTAGATTTCCTCAAATGATACATTTAGTTTTAGTCTTCGTTACTAGAGATCACCCAGTTAGTGTTAGTATTCATTACTCAGCTTGCCAATTTAGCACTTTCATTAGTTTAGTTTTGCAAAAGCATAAAAAAATGGATCAAGTCAAAATCCCAAAATCCTAAGTTAGTGTCATAGCCTTCATTAGCTCTGCCCATTCAATTAATGTAAGTCTTTGTTGCCTCAGCTTGCTTGATTAGCATTAATCTTCATTATCTTATTGTGCTACATTAGCAACTTCATAAGCTCTATGGGCTCAGTTAGCACCACAGAGTTTCTTACGTCAGCTCGGCTAGCATTAGTCTTCCTTACCTTAGTCTTCCATTAAAGCCGCTTACTAAGTTAGCATATTCATTTAGCAAAAATATCCCCAAGAAAACATAGAAATACTCAGAGCATGAATATTGTTATAGCTCCAGTTATCCTAGTTCACTAAGTTAAGCACCATGGCCTTGATTAGCACTACTCACAGTTAATAAATTTATAATACTTCAGCTGACTCATTTAGTGCTGAAATGTCATCTTTGTTACCTTAGCTTTCCAAGCTAGCACCTTCATTAGCTTGGGTTTGATATAGCCTTTCTTAAATGAATGGGTTTTTTACAGTTAAAATGGGTAAAAATCTGCAAAGCCTGAAGAAAACCAAAAACAAACAAACAAAAAATAGCTAATAATAGCTAGGTATTAGAAATAGCTAGAAAAGTCAAGCTGGGTTTTAGCTTGTGCTAAAACGGTAGAAACACATTCGGTATTCGCTATTATCTGAGATCACATACCGGTTATTTATGCTTCATGTGTAATAGTGTCTTTCCTCTTTGCAGAACTGTAATGTTTGTAGATACTGGCATCTTAAAAATTCTGGTCCTATTTATGGCTTATTTCATTTCTATTTTCAAAAGAATGCCTCAGAACGTAGCTGGAAAAGCCTTTTTTGTATAGTGCAGCAGGAAAGAATCATTCCAAATGTTTGCGGTATCGCCTTCCATCTCAGTTTATTGCCACAGAATCCTGTTGACTCTTGCACTTCCTGTGGCCTACAGATAAGGGAACCTGATAGGCACAATACCACCCGTACCATGGCAAGCGGCTGTGAGGCCAAGTGCTGAACAAGTCCAAAGTGTTTGCAAATGTATCACTATGAAAATAAATTTTAATTGTGTGTAATGTAGTGCAGGAGGACAACGCACCGCTGTTTATTCATAATCCTGAACAGGGCCTTTTGTGTTGCCAGCTTTTTCCCTGCGATATTGTGATACGTAAAGGAAATCTATTTGCCCAAACTTCCCAAAATGCACTGGGGCACAAAGTGTGCTCAAGATAACTGGAAGGTTTATGAAAGGCCTATTGTGGCTTCCGTTTTTGTTTTTTGTTTTTTCAGGAGGATAAGTTTCATTGTCTTCAATCACAGAGAGACAAAAAAAAAAAAAAAAAAAAGTTTGGGGTTATTGGTATACTGTTATAAGAATTTGGTATTTGGTTCTCCTGTTTCGTGAAAAGGAAAACTGCTTCTTCTCTACAGTCATCCTTAGGACATACCGTGTACTTATAGCTAAGTATAAAACCGTTGTCGTGTCTCAGCCTGCAATGGTCTAAAGATGGCAAGGATTTTAGGCGAGATGCCAACTTCACCTAGCATGAACCTGACTTCATCCTTAGCTTCGTAGCAGATGAAATCCAAAGCGTAGCCACAAAACATTTTTCTTCTCATTCCTATAACAATGATAAATATTTCTGATGCCTGTTGTTTGTGTCTTCTGTCTTTCAACTGCTTTCACACAGTTGAGGGTTCATCCGATCAAGGCTCCGGGATTAGACTGTTTGGTTAAACAACAGAGCTCACAAATACGTCTAAATATTAGCTTGTTTTAGTGTGTGTTCTTCAAGCCCAGAAGAATTCTTCTCCACCCTGAAACTCATTAAATATGTTTATATTGAAATATTTCTGATATGTTTAGTGACTCTGATACTAATTGTTTCGTTGGGTTTTTGTAAGCACGGGTCCAATGACATTTTATAGGATGAAAAAATTTCTACGATCTCAAACGTGAGTGATAACGGTCAGGTTTCGATGTTAGCTCCTAAAGACAAAGGAGCAAGAAGTTCTTTTTTCACTCACCATTTTCTACTGACATCCAATGCCAAATTAATTAAGGAGTAATCCAACTTGCAAACAATGCAATGAAGCTATGCAATGCATTTGCTCTGAGTTACGACACAGACTTAGCTTGGCTAGTTAGCAAGCTGTGACTGCGTCATTATGTTTAGGTAGAGATGAAGCAAGGGCCACTGCACCGCAGTCAGCTGGTAGTCGAAAAGCATTGTGGGTGATGTAGGAAGCCATTAACCGACGTGAGAACCAAGTCAATAAAAGTTTAAACAAAAATTTCAAGTTGGAATTGAATCATAAGATAAATCTTTCACACAACAAAATACTGATATTCAAGTCTTTCAGGATGGATTTTCTTTCATGAGTCTAAGATTTTTCCATGTTCCTCAAGGATTCTTCAGATGTTTAATGGTTCTAGCTTTGAGCGAATCATGAATGGCTGAAATGATGGAGAAATCCCAGTGTTCAGAGCATTTTTTGAAAGGCGGACCATCTCTCGTAGCATTCTATGAAACCCTTCAGGGGATTTCCCACAGAGACAAATTTAAGCAGCTTTAAGGATGAAAGGATAATTTTTGCCAGGAGTATAGAGCATGTTGTTTTATATACATACTACTCATATATTATGTTATATTCATATTCTCATATACTTCTGCTCAATTCTTTCAGCACAAAAATTTACTTTTCGTAATGTGTACGAAATGTTGGTTTATAATGTGGTCTTGTTTGTGTTTACACGCCAGGTCATAAAACGGCCGCCGAGGAAAACATGGTGTCTGGGAGCTTGTTGTCTGACCTGGAGAGTCTCAGCTCAGGACTTCTCTCGGGCTCTTTACCACCAACAGAAGACAAGCAGCCATCCGTTAACGACAGTAGCAGTGACTCAGGACCTCACCGGAGGGCAAAGCGCTTCCTCTCCTACCCACGCTTTGTGGAAGTCATGGTCGTTGCTGACTACAAGATGGTGGAACATCACAGGAGCAACCTCCAGCACTACGTTCTAACACTAATGTCTATTGTAAGTTCTGTCTGTCTCGATTTTCCGGCATGCCGTTGCTTTACGCATAGATCAACACTTAGCCCAAGAACGAACTCCAATTCTACAACACAAACTCTTCTGACAGATATGAAGAATGTGAAAAGGGGAGGAATATAATCGGGAACGGTCACATAAAATGCATGCTTGAGATGCTTTTTGACATGGCTGCCAGGAAGGTGAAGTTGACCTACTTCTGTCTTGGCATAGGCTGCACTCTCTGCAGGTTTCAGGGAGCACAATCGACTTTCTCAACAGCCGAGAAATAGTTCCACAGCAGCTGACCAACTGTATTATAAATAGAACTGCTGTGTGAGCCCTTCTTGAGAATCTTAGCTTCACACAGCTGCATTTATTAGAGTTATTCGGGGACAAAATGGCTTTCAGACAGAACTATCAATCATGGAGCTCAATGTCATGCATTTTATCCTTATTTTTTTATTTGCCAACATTGTAATATGAAATGTTGGCAAATAATGTTTGAAATGTGTGTACAGATCAGGAGGGCGCCCAGATTTTTTGCTCACAGCAACACATAATGATTTAATCAAGCGTTTCTTAGGGGATCATTTTTAAACCCTAACCCTAGGTGATAAAGTTGCTCTGTTCATGACCCCTTTGCAAACATCAAGACCAAATCTATCCTTACCACAAGAATGCACACACCTGACCAAGATGGCATTTTCTCACCAACATGAGCCTGTTTTGCTTTGTCTTCGTCCAGGTTTCCTCAATCTATAAGGATCCCAGCATTGGCAACCTGATCAACATTGTCATTGTGAAGCTAGTCATAATAAACAACGAGCTGGTAAGATAACGGTCTCTCAGTGTTCAGCTAGTTTTTTCATCACATTTTTTTATAATTAAAGCCAAACTAAAGCTTCTTCCAGCTTACTGATCACTAGGTTGCAGTCCGGATAGTGATATGTCCATTTCTTTATATCTATCTTTACACAGAAGGGTCCAGTTATCTCTTTCAATGCACAAGCCACTTTAAAGAACTTCTGTGTCTGGCAGCTGGATCAGAACAACCTCGACGACGAACACCATGACCACTACGACACGGCTATCCTCATCACCAGGTCCCACAGCTTTACTTACTCTTAGAAGGAAAGATTAGCCAAAATGCTAACATGGTTAACTATGGTATACAAGCCTACATAAGTCTACATAGCAAACTTAAAGTCGAATAGGTGACATACTCAAGGGTACCATTGCAGGACTGGGGGGTTTAAGTCTGAATCCCAGTTTCCAATTGTTATTTATATAGACTTGTAGCTCAGGTGTGTGTATGAGTGTAAGTGTAACCCATATATTTCTACAGGCAGGACATCTGTCGAGCAAAAGACAAGTGTGACACTTTAGGTAATTGTTTTTTTTTTTAATCTATAATTATATTAAGTTATTAATATAATGGGCACAATGGTGATTATTTCTTAATAATAGCATTATTCTTATAAATTACAGTTATGACTTCACCAATATCAGTTGTTCTATGCTTTGGCAGGTCTTGCAGAGTTAGGCACAGTGTGTGATCCATACAGAAGCTGCAGCATCAGCGAAGATAGTGGCCTCAGTACCGCTTTCACCATCGCTCATGAGCTCGGCCACGTGTAAGCGACCACTTCCACTACCCACTACCACTTATGCTCATCAAAAATGTTTTTTGTTAATGGGTGATTGGTTAGTTACTTGTTGTTGGCTTTACTTGGAGAGACAATCTGAAGGACTCCAATTCCAATTTTACCCTTAAGTCTTGTAGACCTACATTTACCTACTTTCTCCTTTCCCCCCAATCATCTTCACAGGTCAAGAGTCTCTTCTTTTGTTGTTAGTTTTCTTTACTGGTTCCTCCTCATGTTCTCTGGTCCATTTGTTTTCCACTGGTCCCCAGTTTTCTTAACCTTCTTCCCTGGTCTTCGTTCTTTTTCAAAGGTCTTTGGTCTTTGACCTTTGACCTTAAGGATTTAGATTGACTAGATTTAATAAGTCTTCTTCCTTGGCCCAGAATTGTCCATGCTGGTCTAGAGCCTTTTCCTGCTCCAAGTCTTTCCCACTGATCCTTTGTCTTTCCTGGTCTTTTAACCTTTTAGATTCTTCAATCTTTTTGACTGGTCTTTAGTCTTCTCCGTTAATCCACAATCTTTGTTCCCTGTTATTTTTACTTTCTTTTCAGGTCCCAAATGTTCTCTACTGCTCCAAAATCTTCTCCCTTTTTCTCCAGCCGTATTCAATTCTTCAAAATGACCTCAAATTTCCATTTTCACCAGTTTTTGGTCTCCACTGACTCGCAATCTTTAACCTGTAGATTTACCTAGATGTATAGTAATTTACTAGTCTCTGGTCTTTTTCCAAAGTGCTACCACTTTGGAGCACCAAAATGAAACAATTTTGATATGATGTAAGTGATATCAGGAACTAACCTTTTTTTTTTTTTGCTCAAGCATTTTATTCTTTACGTAGATTTTTAAACACCCAGAGATTATAGAAGTACAGCCTTTTGCACGGTAATCATTCATTTATTTCCACTGCATGCACAAAATGGGATTTTGGAATTCCTTCCTTATCCGGTGGAGGACTGTGGCCTCACTGCTGTAGGCTGAGCAGGGGCTTGAGCTCCTGGCGCTATAAGGTGCAAAGCTGTACACATCACACCTCGCTCCTGCCATCTCCATTCCCTGCATGACCTTCTTTCAAACAGCTTTACAAACAGCATCGATACTGTTCTGGCCACTGGGTCAAATGTTCTACAGCATGGAAATATTCTACACCTACAGATCTATTGAAAGAGTCCCTGATGTCCGTATGCATGTATACATTGTGTTCTGCAGGTTTAACATGCCCCATGATGACAGTAACAAGTGTAAAGAGGACGGTGTTAAGGTTCAGCAGCACGTGATGGCCCCCACACTCAACTACTACACCAACCCGTGGATGTGGTCCAAATGCAGCAGAAAATACATCACAGAGTTCCTCGAGTACGTACTGTTTATTGGATACACAACAGTAGCTTCCTGTGACGTCCACGCAGTCGTAAGCTCATAATTTCTGAGAAGGAGCTGAGATGTTCAAGGATGCACATTTTTAAATGAACAAGCTACATTTTTTCACCAAATTAGTTCAGTCAGCTCCAGTTCTCCAAACCTTTGAGCTAAACTAGACATTCAGTCCCATGAACACACACTCAAGGCGTGTTTCTTGTGTCTTGCTTGTTTTGTTTTCTTCTTGAAGTCGTTTTTCCCCCCCCATCATTTCTAATTAGCACGGGGTATGGAGAGTGTTTGCTCGACGAGCCCGTGTCCAGGCCGTACCCCCTGCCTCAGCAGCTTCCCGGCCGTATATACAGCGTCAATCAACAATGCGAACTCATATTTGGATCTGGGACACAGGTCTGCCCATATATGGTAAGTAAACAAAGGTATTGTGCTGATTATGTTCAGATTTGGGGCTTTAAAACTCTTGATAAGCCACTCTGGATACATTGTATGATCATTTGTGTTTTTCAGAGGAATTTGCGAAATTGTCTTTTGGACTCGAGAAGTAAAAAGAACACTTTTGAATGAACTAAAAACATTAAAACATTGTCACAAAGAAATCCAGACGTATGCTTACACCGATGAGAGATCGCTAAAAATAATGTTTTCTCTCTATTCAGTTAGAACATTGCCTGGCTATGTAAAGACATAATGACAGTGAAAACTGCATAGAACTGTTGGGAATATCAACGTTGCTCTTAGTTACGCCGGTAAATTAGTAAGAAAAGGCCAAACTGAAGTTCATTCTTTTGACTCGGGAAAGCAAATTCACTATAAGATTAAGCTCTGATCACACTGTGTGCTCATAACCACAAGTTGTGTTGATAAATTGGTAAGAAAAGGCTCCGTACAAGTAAAATTACACTGTAATTACAGCTCGCATCAACCGCAACCTGAACGTCCGTACTGTTAAACACCACAGCAGTAGTGTGCCACATGACGGATTTGTTTAATCATGGCATGCCGCCTGTTCTAGCAAGGCATTAGAATGAAATGTGGATTAAACGTATTTATGTCGCTGTCTTGAGTTCTGCTCTCTACATGGACATGTACAAACAGAGGAATGGAGAGGAGCTATTTTAGGTTCCAGTTCTAAGTAGTAGTTACATAACATTGTTAAACAGCACAGTGTAGTACATTTAGTCAGTGGCATTTAAAGTGTTTGTTTAAAGGGTAAGCCCTATGAGAGGGGGATAGTTACCCAGAGTGTGTGTGTGTGTGTGTGTAAGTTGTGCATGTTTCTGAGGGGGTGGTTCTGAGGGCTAACAGTATGTATGTGTGTGTGTGTGTTTTCCAGATACAGTGTCGACGGCTTTGGTGCACGAGTCCTGAAGGAGCTCAGCGTGGCTGTCGAACCCAGCACATGCCCTGGGCAGACGGCACTGACTGTGGCCATGGAAGGGCAAGTTAATAGTATTAAACATGCACATTGCGTACACACACACACACACAGAAACAAATACAAATGTCAACCGCAGTTTCTACATAATGCTGTGATGGCTTTAGAGTTAAGCTAAACATCTTCAGATTATGAATCCGAGCCCGTAATATAGATGTTCTGTCATTCTCTTAGATCCTTATAGGAGTTAAGCTCCAGCAATTACTTACCCTGACATGTTAGGGGCTACCCGGGAATGTTTACACGCCGTATATATGTGCACAGAGCACCCCGTAACTCAGAGCAGAGTTAAAGAGAAAACACTTTCAGCTGTAACTCTGAGAAACAACTTAATACGATTAGAGCTTTTTTCTGACCTCAGTTTCTCTCTCTCTTTTAACAGCACTGTAAGCATGGTGTGTGCATCACGAAGGAGCATAACTTGGAGCCGGTGGATGGAGAGTGGGGCGTGTGGAGTCCCTTCGGCTCCTGCTCACGCACATGCGGAGGGGGAATCAAGATCGCCACCCGGGACTGCAACAGACCCGCGTAAGCACTGCAAACTGTTGGTTTCACCTCGTCCAGTGTAGATTAAAGGTGCGGTCATTCGTCGTTAGTGTCGCTGCCTTGGCAATGCCTGTCCGTGAATTTGGTGGGCGGAGCTTCTGAAGGAGCCCCAAAGGGAGGTGTGTATTTATTTGGCTGTTGGGTTCAAATATCAAAAGACTTTCTCCAGAATCAGTGACTCTTTCATGCTTCATTTTGGTTGCCTTGGTTACTATAGTATAAACCACGAGAAGTTGTTCAGCAATATTTCCATAACCACCAATTTGGGATTTTTAATGGATTTTATTTTGCCATTTTTGCCTGTTTAAACAATAATTCATTTGCCATAAAATACAATAAGCCCACAGTGGAATGAAAAACATAATAAAGGTGCGGAGTGTAAAATTTAACAGTCTTTCTAAACCTGAAATGCTCAAACATATCATACAAAAGCTTTGCTTCCCAATATTGTTATCGCCGGAGTTCTTTTGTTATAGTATATTGGTCTTTTGTTTTCTGGTCTTCTGTTTCAGGACTTCTTCATAAGTTTAACTATGATGACGAAATGATCGCTTATGAATTTATTCACTGTTTATGATGTGTGTATGGCTTTCTTCAGACCTAGGAACGGGGGGCAGTACTGCGTGGGGCGCAGGATGAAGTTTCGCTCCTGCAACTCTGAGCCATGTTCGAAACAGAGAAGAGACTTCAGAGAGGAGCAGTGCGCTGCTTTCGATGGCCGCCATTTTAACATCAACGGTCTACCTCCAAACGTGCGCTGGGTGCCCAAGTATAGCGGAAGTAAGACCTTTATCTTGTTACCGTTTTCCAGTAGCAGGAAGTCATCGTAGGTAGCTGTTCCCGTTCGTTGTGATGATCGGACACTGATTTAACGGATTTGCAGTCAGTCGGGTTTGTTTTAGAACAAGCTTTACTAATACTGACGTTTCCGAACACTAAGGGCAGACTTGACCTGGAAATGTGTCTCAGCTTTTTTTCCATATTTTTTTGCGTAATGTCGAGTTCTTGTTGAAAAGAGATTCCTGTATCTCAAGAGGAAACGCACGAAGTACCTAGAGCAAAATAAAGAAAGAATAATGAAGTAAATAGAACATCAGGTTGTTTTGGTCTATCAACAGGAAGAAAAGACTTCTTGATTTCTGAGAATAATGCTCTCTTTGGTTCTCAATCTGATGTTCCTGCATTTTTTCCAATTGTATTTATCTATATGAAGTTCTAATGAAGGACCGCTGCAAGCTCTTCTGCAGAGTGGCAGGAAACACAGCCTACTATCAGCTCAAGGATCGAGTGATCGACGGCACGCCGTGTGGCCCCGACACCAACGACATCTGTGTGCAAGGCCTGTGCAGGGTGAGTGTGAGTTTTTGCGATGCAGCATTTAGACGTTGACAAGTTGTCCAGTGGTGCTCAGAACTAACCATATTTACTTTTATACCACAGGAATCAATCTCCATTCTTATTGTTTTGTTGAATATAGTGTTACATAGCATCTCGCTTGAGTTTATGTCGCTAAAGTTCCATCACAAGCCATAATTCATTATGCTTTGGACCTGAGTTCTCTTCCATATTTGCACTGTGTTTCTGCAGCAAGCAGGTTGTGACCATATTTTAAACTCCAAGGCCAGGAGAGATAAATGTGGCGTGTGTGGGGGAGACAACTCATCCTGTAAGACCGTGGCAGGGACCTTAAATACCGTTAACTACGGTAGGCTTCATTACAACCCAGGAAAAAAAATCAAGTTCATGGTTTGGTTCTGATCCGTTCTGTCATACACAGTGCAGTTAATTCATTACAACTCACTCAGTAACCAGCTCACTCAGTCACTCACCCTCTCTCTCATTCACCCATGCATTCACACACTCACGTGCTCACTCATTCTCTCACACTATCACTCACTTACACATTCTCTCACTCATTCATTCATTTTCTCATTAAATCACTCATTAAAGCAGCCACTCACCCTCTCAGTCATTCACTCATTCACACACTCAGTCATTCACTCACATAATCGTTAAATCACTCACTCAATAAATGACTCCCTCACTCTCTCACTCATTCATTCAATTTCTCATGAAATCACTCACTCACTCATTAAACAAGTCACCCACTCACCCTCTCAGTCATTCACTCATTCATACACTCACTTAGTCATACACTTGCTCACTCATTCCCTCACTTATTCACTCACTTACTCACTCAACCATTAAATCACCCGCTCATTAAATTACTCAGTCACTTACCCTCTCACTCATTCTCTCATTCAATCGCTCACTCGTTCACTCTCTTACTCATTCAAACAATCATTCTCTCACACATCCACACTCTCAATCACACACTTATTCCCTGACTCATTCACTCACTTTCTCACTCTTTCTTTATTAACTCACTCTCTTTTGTGCTCACGCAATGTCATTCATTCACTTTCATTCACTCACTCATTAAATCACCTGCTCACTCTTTGTCTCACTTACTGAGTCTCACTCACTTACTCACTCACTCACATGTACTTTCACTCACTCATCCTCTTACTCCCTCAGTCACTCACACTTTTTTGATAATTTTTTTACTCATTCACTCACTCATTTGTTCATTCACTCACTCACTCACTCATTCACCCATTCACTCACTCACTCGCACTTTCTTTCGCTCACTCACTCATTCGCTCACTCACTCACTCATTCACTTTTTCTTTCACTCACTCACTCATTCACTCACTCACTCATTTGCCCATTCACTCACTCATTCACACTTTCTTTCACTCACTCATTCGCTCATTCACTCACTCATTCTCACTTTCTTTCACTCACTCACTCATTTGTTCATTCACTCACTCATCCACTCACACATTCACCCATACACTCACTCATTCACACTTTCTTTCACTCACTTACTCATTCACTCACTCATTCACTCACTCACTCATTCTCACTTTCTTTCACTCACTCATTTGCTCTTTCACTCACTCACTCATTTGCTCATTCACTTGCTCACTCACTCACTCATTCACTCTTTCTTTCACTCATTCACTCTCTCACTCATTCGCTCATTCACTCACTCATTCACACTTTCTTTCACTCACTCACTCATGTGCTCATTCACGCACCCATTTGCTCATTCACTCGCTCACTCACTCACTCATTCACTCTTTCTTTCATTCACTCACTATCTTACTCATTCACACACTCGTTCATTTAGTCATCCATTTACTCAAGCAGTCACTCGCTCATTCACTCCTTCCTGCAGTTATTCACTCACTCACTCACACTTTTACTCACTCTTTCTTTCACTCACTGTTTCTTTCACTCACTTCTTCACCCATTCACTTTCCTACTTACTCATGCATTCACTCACTCTTTCAGTCATTCACTCACTCAGTCGCTGACTCTGAGATGTTATTTATTTATTTATGCCCTTATGTCTTTTATAGGTTACAACCTCATCGTGCGAATCCCCAGCGGTGCTACAAACATAGACGTGCGGCAGCACAGTTACTCAGAAAAACCAGAGGATGATAACTACCTCGGTGAGTCGAGCTCAGAGAAATGCACACCTTTACTCAGTTTATGTTTAGACTTGTGGAAGTTCCCACAAAAGGAACGCATGAAAAACTATAACATTCTCTAGACTAATAAACGTCTTTATATGGAAACCCACTGGATTTCCTTTGTAATTGTCTTGAGTCGGTGTCACCAAACGATACAGTCCTCTTCCTCAAAGGCTGCAATGACATATCCTTTATCACCCCCACTTCAAACAGAAGCACAGCTGAAGGAAACCTGACTTTCCTCCACAGTACTGGGATAGCACACGACGTAGAGACTTCCGGGTTCAGAGGAAAAAAGGAGACGAGCAGTCGAGTGGCTGGAACTAAATTAAACTACTAGGACGTAGCGTAGATGATCTTAACTGCGTGTGTATATGTTTTCTTGAAGGGGTACAGCCAAAATGATACAAGGTGAATCACTGATGAAAAGGAAAAGCAAGTGGAAATGAGTTAGCATCATTTTGCATTTACTTTAAAATTAAACTTGGGTGTGTTTTGATAATTGTATAACACAAAACACATATTTGCCAAATATTAAATGGCATATCTCCGTATGTAATGAAGTTTTCTGGCTTTAGAGAAAATGACATATCTATATAGACCTACATTTAATAGTTCTTATCCTCCTAAATGTGAAAACTTAGGGTTCTCTACTCTTAGTCCCACAATTCATCAGAAATGGTACAGTCTCAGGAGTTTCTTAAGGTTACTTCAGGTTACTTCAGGTACTGTTCAATAAAGGAACCATGCTCTGTATGGAACCTAGAAGATGGACAAACCAAAGACCCATCATTTGTTCTAGAGTACAAAGCTCTTTAGTGAAACCCTAGTTTTATATGCTGTTCTATAAAGTCTTGAAAAGAAACATTAAATCTGGGAGCCCAAGTGGTTTCCTTCTCAAAGAGGGTTCCAAGTTCTTTTGACTGATCAAAAGAACCTCCTAACTGTCCAAAGAAACTCTTTTTTTTTTTTTAAAGTATACTTTTTTGTTCTTGAATGGTTAATGATTTTTTTTTTTTAATTTGGAACCTGTTGAAGAACCTTAAGGAACTCTTTTTTTCCACTAAAAGTGCACCTTTTACATTTGAACCGATAGCGTTGAACTTTGGATGGATGGTTCTAGTTTCTACTAACTGGGTGCTTTTGGGTGCCAGATACTTCTTTTTAATATAAAATGAAATATAAAGAAACCCGAAAAACCTTTGATCGGTAGCGTAATCTAGAAGCATGTTATTCCAGGATTTGGTTTGGTTTGGAAACAAATAAAGAGTCATTTCCCATCTGCTACATTATGACTTCTATAATTACTTGTAATTTGTAGGAAAAATCCTTTTTCACATCTGTCGCGTGATTACTAACTTCCCAACAAGAAAGATGAAAAAGAGATATTCCCGAACGTAATGAGCTTCCAAAAACAGTCGGGAAGTATGTTTGCATCTGTTTTCCAATTATTTTTTTATGTTGAAAACAATCCTGATTCTTGCTATCACTAGTGCTGTGGTTAGACCAGGATCCAGTGTTATTGTTTTAGTAGACTAGTGCGTGACTGTCTATTTTTCCAGAAGTAAAAATTCCTCATGGTCGGCACGATAGTCCAGCGTGTCATCGTGCGGCACGAGACGTTCCATGAGTCAGCTGAGGGCGCTTGTTCAGAGAGTTTTAATTTTAAGGAAGTTGGCTTCCAACCAGCTGTCTAGTGCGCAAATCGTGTGCTGAGCACATGCTCACACTTTAATGGCCCGGAACTTTCTGTGAGCCTCTGGAGGAAAAAAAATCCTGTCCTCAGCTTGTAGCATGAGTAGGTCATTGTGCCCTGGAGATGATAAGGATGTGAGTGTGTGTGTGTGTGTGTGTGTACGTGTGAGATTTGCGGGTTGCGGGAAGGCTCTGGGATCTGTGATGTGTGAAATGGTGAGGAAAGTAATGCAGGAAATAAGCGACATAATCGCATTAGTGGATGTGAATGTGTGCATTAAAGGAACAGCCGGATCCTCCGAGGAATGCCAAACTACTTTAGCCCAATTAGCTTCATCGTACTTCAGCGTTCTGTTGATAAAACGTGCACCTTTTCTGCTCAGCATTTCGCTGAGACCACGCCAAACCGTAGCCAAGTGATGCGGCAAGACTTTTTCGTACATATGTATAAAGTATGCGAGGCTTAAAACAACAGGGGTGTGCTGTTATATTTTATCCATTTATCTTTTTTTCACAAAAGTAACCTACATGTCTGCAGCCAAAAGCATACGAGTTAAATTTAAACTGGAGACTCCTTCCATAAATGCTAAGTAAACTAAAGTCCCTGTGTATGATTTTCCTATAGAAGCAGTAAAATATTAAAAGGAGCGCGTTAATATATACGTGTGATTGCAAAAAGGCGCCGAAGCATTTACTCTCGACGCGATTCCATGAGCATACACGTTGAAAATCTCACATGCTCCTCCCCTTTTCTTATTTGCATATTGGAACAAGATTGGCTCTTGTACCTTATGACACCATAACACTTTTTTGACACATTAAACCGGCCTATAAAGTCTATAAACCCACTATATGACTTTTTTTTCTTTCTTCGTCTTCTTTTTTGTTCCTAAGCCGTGGCCAACAGTCGTGGAGAATATTTACTCAATGGAGATTTCGTGGTCAGCATGTTTAAAAGGGAAGTTAAAGTGGGGAGAGCCGTGCTCGAGTACAGCGGCTCCGATCACATCGTCGAGAGACTCAACTGCACTGACCGCATCGAGGAGGAGATCATCATACAGGTATACGCTGAGCCGGTTCCACCGTTTTGGCATTCTAATTAGAATTACAGGCATTGATTATAGGCAGGTTTTCAGCATGAAGATTCTGAGTGGTTTACATTTCTGTTTCCCATTTTGTTTTGACACCACTGAACTGAAAAGTAGCTAGAAGATATTAAATCTGGAAAAATCTGATACGCAATAAAACACTTGGGCTGAGCTGTAATAAGAAAATACTCAACAATGGGGTGGTATTATATGGGGTTACTGTTAACACCGTAAAATGAATTATTGTTGGAAAACATCACGCGCCCTCTGATACCACAGCAGCTTGTCAACAATTACAATTTTCTATTGATTTAAGAAAGCAAATATTTTTGGTTTTGAATAGTGATTTAAGAAAGCATTTTTTTTATGTAAGCTTATCATGTAACCATAAAGCATGATCACTTCTGTCCTGAAGATCTTTCAGGAAGCTTTAATCTCTGACGGTTACAAGGCTGTTAATAAAAAACACCAGCAATGAAAAACGATCTATTTTTGTGCACCGTCCATCCTACGAGTCCCCGTGTAACTACTATAGAAACTATAAGACTTTCCTAGAAATTGTTATTTCATATTAAAATGTATCCCAGTATCGTAATTTGTTTGTCTTACTTTTCTCACAGGTTCTGTCTGTAGGTAACCTGTTCAATCCGGACGTCAGGTATTCCTATAACGTTCCCATCGAAGACACGACTCAGCAGTTTATCTGGGACGCGTACGGCCCGTGGCAGGAGTGCAGCCGCCTGTGCCAAGGTGAGGAATTTTTGTAATATTCTTTGTCGCTAAAAGCATAATCGGCTGAATCATTTGCTGCTATGGAACTGTTATGCTTAAGATAAAGAACGGAGCTTGGCAGTACTACGTTTGGAATGAGGGAGATAAGTATGTTTATATCAGGATTCTACAGCATGACCGCTATTATGGTCTTTTCAGCATCTCCTGTGAGAGAGGTTTATTGGTGAGGTCAATGAGGCCATTGCAAACAGTAAGGCACTGAGATCACACACACAGTCCAAACATCTGGGCTCCGGTTTTGCGTTCAGATCTCTGTCCCGCCTTCGCACAATCTTAGAACCGAGTGCTGGAAACCTAATGGTCCCGACATTGCAAATCTGTCATGTAGGAGCTGATCTTTGGATACCCTGAAAAGCAATATTTGCTTTGCTTTTGCAAGAAAAAAGAAACTTGCTTCGGAGATAAGACGGTAAAGCTGTTCCAACACGAGAAAAGTCTTCAAGACAGAAGCACTGATGCTTTTTTTCCAGTGACTTTTATAGTCATATATTGTATTGTATAATATACATTATATTGATTGTGTGTACTACTGTATATGTTTATATCTTAATGTGTATGAAATACCAAAGTGTTTCTGTTGCATCACTCAGGGGAGCGTAAGAGGAAAATCCTGTGCAATCGTGAGTCGGACCACATGGTGGTTTCGGATCAAAGGTGCCATCGGTCACCTCGACCGGCGGCCATCGCAGAACCCTGCAACACAGACTGTGAGCTCAGGTATCCAGCTAGTTAACCAGGTTTTGGAGTTAAACTTATGGAGCAGTGGTAGCTCGATGGATAAACTTCTGTCCTGAAGTGTGAAACTGAAACACAACGTACTGTACTGAAAGTGTGTTGGTTCAAATCCTCTGAATAAATACTCTGGAAAAGTGTATTAGTTTATTACTGCTTAGATATTTGTTATTATCTGTTATAGTTATGAATTGTTAATGGATTCAGTATTTTTTTAAAAGTTCTTTACATCTAGGATCTTTATTCTGAATGCATGGCATAATTTGATCTTCATTTCCCAGGTGGCACGTGGCTCGTAAGAGTGAGTGCACGGCTACATGTGGCCTGGGTTACCGCACGATCGAAATCTACTGCGCTACATACAACCAAAATGACGGAAAAACCCAGAGAGTCGATGACCGGAACTGCAGCCACCAGCACAAACCTGACAATAAGGAGGTTTGCCGTGGTGACTGTAACCCCGGCGTGTGGGAGTACTCGCCCTGGTCGGAGGTGAGGAAGAACACCGGTTGACATCATGCTTCTGCTCATTAGTGATAATATAACTATCATATTAAAAATTAGTACGTTAAAACATCGGTTTGCCTGCTTTGGGTAGTGCTCGAAAAGTTGCGGAGGGGGAACACGTCGTCGGAACACCATCTGTAAGTCGCCTGATAACGACGAGGCCAAATGCAACTCGAAGGACAAACTGGTAGTCCAGCCTTGCAATGAGTTCCAGTGTCCAACATGGAGGACTGGCGAGTGGTCAGAGGTACAGATTTTAAACCCTGATTTAATTAACAAGCTTTAAATACAGATGATTTTCAGATGGTATTTCACACTAATAACCTATTTGGATTGAAAAATGGATGAAATGCCCTCTAGGGTGCCCCTACAAATGAGAAAACATGATGAATTGCCCTCTGGGGTGCACTTATGGAATGCAGTGCCTTAAAGGTTTCCCTACAGAGAAAAATTGGATAAAGTGGTCCAATACAAAGGTGCCCCTACATATGAGAAAACATGATGCAGTGCCCTCTAGGGTGCTCTTCCATTAAAGAAATTGAGACACAGTGCCCTAAAGGCTTCCCTACATGCAAAAAAATGAGATGAAGTGCCCTCCAGATGCCTTTACATATGAGAAAATGAGATGAGGTGCTCCTACATATGAGAAAACATGATGAAGTGCCCTCTAAGGTGCCCCTATATATAGAACTTGATGAAGTGCCCTCTAGGATGCCCCTACATAATAAGAAAACATGATGAAGTGCCCTCTAGGATGCCCCTACATAATAAGAAAACATGATGAAGTGCCCTCTAGGTTGCCCCTATATATACGAAAACATGATGAAGTGCCCTCTAGGTTGCCCCTATATATACGAAAACATGATGAAGTGCCCTCTAGGGTGCCCCTATATATACGAAAACATGATGAATTGCCCTCTAGGGTGCCCCTATATATACGAAAACATGATGAAGTGCCCTCTAGGGTGCCCCTATATATAAGAAACCATGATGAATTGCCCTCTAGGGTGCCCCTATATATAAGAAAACATGATGACGTGCCCTCTAGGGTGCACCTATATAATAAGAAAATATGATTATGTGCCCTCTAGAATGCCTAGAGTAAAGGAAATGAGTTAAAGTGCCCTGTAAGTGATCCTACATGTGAGAAAATGAGGTAAAGTCCTCTGTAGGTGCTCCTATGTGTGAGATATGTGCCCTCGTGGGTGTGTCTGTAGCATAAACTACATGCGTTAATGCCCTCTAGCCTGTGTTATGTCATATAAATGCCTTTTACACAACAGCTTGTTAAAAATGTGTATGATGTTTATTAATATTGGAGCTCATTCTCTTTTTTGGATATCTCTACACATGGATGTTATTTATATATATATTTCAGACACACCCATAACTAAAGTCGTGATGCTAGGACATGAGTATCTTAACGTAGCCACTTTATTTGTTCTTTATGCAATAGCACTTGCTATTCATCAATATAACACGCAAACTAACGTGTTCACGTGATTGGGGTGTTTGCGCAGTGCCTGGTGACGTGCGGGAAAGGCTACAAACACCGTCAGACGTGGTGTCAGTTCGGAGACGAGCGGCTGGACGAGCGCTTCTGCAACTCAGCCAAACCGGAGTCGGTGCAGACGTGTCAGCAGCAGGAATGTGCATCCTGGCAGTTTGGCTCCTGGGGCCCGGTGAGGACACACACACACACACACGCACACACGCACACACACACAGCATCTCTCGCATTATGTCTGTTTTTTGTATACACACACAAAATAAAATCCATCAATCACTGAGTGTATACAGCATCTGCACCCGTGTGTGTGTGTGTGTGTGTGTGTGTGTGTGTGTGTGTGTGTGTGTGTGTGTGTGTGTGTTTGTTTGTTATGCGCACACTGCAAACATAAGCAGTTTATGTCTGCATGCGAAAACCTTGATTAGAGCAACTAGAGCAAGGAATATTTGCTCAAGCCCTAAACACACACAACCTTAAAAAGGAGTCGACGGATTCCATTCAAGTCCAAGAGTTTGACGGAGATCCGCAGCACAGATTGATCCATCACTTGAAACGTACGTTTGAAGGCATTAAATGGAGCCGGACGGAAAAACGCCGCCGCTCGGGCCTGACCTCATTTCATCGATGTCAATGAGGCGGAAAAGGAACGACAGGAAGATAGAGAGAGCTTATTGCCTTTCGTTGCTCCAGGATGGAAGATAGAACTGTTGACTGTTGTCCCTAACTGACCCTTCTTTCTGTCTGTCTCGTGTGTGTGTGTGTGTGTGTGTGTGTGTGTGTGTGTGTGTGTGTGTGTGTGTGTGTGGCTTTAGTGCACCACCTCCTGTGGCCCCGGCTATCAGAGAAGAGTCGTGAAGTGTGTCGTCAGCTCGTCCGGCTCGGTCAGAGACGACACTGACTGTAATGCAGCAACTCGCCCTACTGACACACAGGTAAGACAAGTGTGTGTGTGGGTGTAGGTGTGGGTGTGTGTGTGGGTGTGTGTGGGTGTGTGTGAGAGAGAGAGGGAATCATTCTTGTCCTATACAATATGTACTAATATCTAAAGCTGTCAGAGCGTGGAGTACAGTCCCAGGCCAAGGCCTCCGAGACCTCTCTGTCCCACCT
>JAQQZX010000016.1:16054701-16067863 GCA_030068355.1 Notoglanidium maculatum | reverse complement strand
CACACACACACACACACACACACACACACACACACACACACACACACACACACACACACACACACACACACAGGTTCATGTTAGTACATGCTGGTGTGGATTTAAACCTTTGTTAAAATGGAAGTGAGATGGAAATCAGAGGCATTTTCAGTGTTAAGTGGCTTATAAAGTTACTCTGGGTGTGTGTGTGTGTGTGTGTGTGTGTGTGTGTGTGTGTGTGCGTGAAATTTCACGCCTTTCCTCAAATAAGGCTTTGTCATGATCTTGGGGTCGTTTTTAGGAAACGTTAGCAACGTTTCCGAGGCTGATTTCAGGAGCTAGTTTAGGTCATGTTTCCTTTTTTCTCTGTGGTCCAGGAACTACTGAATCGAACGTCCTGAACCTCGCTAAGAAGAGCAGAAAAACTTCCTCATTGATATGATTTGAAAAAATCCACAAGTCTGATTGTAACAGTTAATGGATAAAAAAAAAGGTACTTCAATGTACTACGATGTACAATGTACTTCATTCTTCATTAAATAAAAATGTAATCGTTCGACAAACTGCTGCGGTATAAAAGGAATAAATCACTTCAGGCCGTCACACTAGCCCGTTGTTGATGATGTTCCTGGATAAGCGCGCCGCCGAGTGATTTCTTTCTTTCTTTTGTATAAAACCGGCGCAAACCTTCTGACCCGGTGCCCTCTAGCTCCTGTTAGACGTGTAGCGTTACTTTCTCCTGAATGCACGTGTGAAACTGTAAACACCTGTAATGTGTTTGAAAATGAGGCACTGGATCTGTTAGAAAGAGAGGAACGGATTTACTCGAAACTCTACTGAATTAAGGGGATAAAGAAAAGTGTTCCAGCAGGAATAAAAGCAAGGAGTGATAGACTGGACAGTAAACCAGGGAGGGATGTATAGAGGAGAGTGAGTAAAGTGGAGAAAGCTCGAGAGAGGCAGTGAGGCAAGCTTTTCCTTTCTAAATGTCTGCGTTAGAGGCGGTGACCCGGAGCCAGTCGGGCTGTGTGATGCGGACCACTCAGCCGTGAAGTCTGGAACACAGCAGCCCATCCTGAACACTGCAGGCCTGGAGATGGATGTGTGCGCGTGTGTGTGTGTGTGTGTGTGTGAGTCAGTAATGATCGGATATGAATTCAGAAATGAGTGTTTGCATTCTCAACTAAATATTAACCTATTATCATAAACTGTAGATTTGTTCACCTCTCTCTCTCTCTCTCTCTCTCTCTCTCTCGCTCTCTCTCTCTGCAGGACTGTGAAGTCTCTCCGTGCCCCGTCACCCATCCCGTTTCTCCAGACACCAAACTGGCTCCTCATCCGGGCCACAAAACCCAGTGGCGCTTTGGATCATGGACTCAGGTACCTCCTTTATGCACTATCCTTTACACAGTAAACGTTCTTCTAATATTGATGCTCAGAATAAATATTACAAATAAGAAGTAATACACTTGGGGTCATGCTGTTCTAGAAAAGCAATCAGCAACGGTGGCGGCGCGGTAAAGACGACGAACATTACCACCCTGAATTGATTATTTTCTTATAACAGCAGGTCCTGACGTGTTTTATTCCTCTTAAACCACAGCGATTTAAGCAACTTCTGGCCAATCAGAATCGAGACTTCAACAGCGCCGTGGTATAAAAACGGAAACGTTCTTAGCCGTCGCTTAGCTATAGCATTGCGATGTACTGTATGTGCGAAGGTATTTTTTTTTCCACGTTTGTGTATCTGTGATCTTTCATTATGCCACAGTGTAACGCCACCTGCGGGAAGGGAATACGGATGCGCTACGTCAGCTGTCGTGACACTCAGGGCGGAGTGGCGGAGGATTCATGGTGCGCTCATCTCCCCAAACCTCCCGTTACAGACGTGTGCTCCGTGTTGGCCTGCGGTCAGTGGAAGGTTCTGGAATGGACGCAGGTATGACGATGACATCACCCGCTTCTCTTTAGCCAAGCTAGGCTGCGTTCGAAGCAGAAGGTTTCTGCCTCGTTGCCTCGCACCTGTAACAGATAGGCGTCTCATAAGGCAGGACTTTTGACTGAAGGACGACCGTTTGGAACGATGGTTTTTTTATAAGATAGCATTTACGGCAGCGTGTTTGTGACATCAGCACACCGTGTAGAATGTTAGCTAATCGGCTAACATGCCTAACAATTAAAGATCAAACAACTTTATTTGTTTACAGTTGCAGGGTTCTAAGGTAGTACGATGTTTATTTTTTTTTCAAAAGTCTAAGTAAAAACGGCCAAAAGCGTGAAGTTCGGTCCACCATCGTTTTTCCCGATGCTTAAAGGGACTGCCGGACAGATTTACGGCTGATAAGCAGCACCGAGGACACATGGGTGACGCCTTCAATGGGGACGGTTTGAAGGAATCTTAGAAGACAGGAAATGAGAGTTTGATAAGTTCTGAATGTTCGGAAAATCAACAGTATTGTAGAATTTCCTTCTCACTGAAGACTCCTTCCATGAACGATAAAACAAAATGAGAATTCGGAGAATTTCACCATATCGACGATTATACGTTTTTCCGTTAAATAACAACAAACTTAAAAACACCTTACGTTACGTTTTATTCCTCTAATACGAAGGAATTTACGCTGCTCTGCTTTAACTACCGACATGAACTCGACCTAATCGTTCCGTACAAGTCGGTGTTATTGGCGCGATTAGTAACACAAACCTGTATAACATTTCCGCATTAGGACTCCGACTGCTTATATCACGTCTCGGTGGAAACGCTGACCGAAGAGCATCACTTCTAAAGGGCGTTAATCACTGATAGACTGCAATTAGGGCACTTAAACGAAAGGAAGAGAGGGAGGGAGCGGAGTGTGTGTGCGATTGTGGTCTAGGAATGAATGTCTTCCTTGAGCACTGCGCTAAGTATCTCTGACATAAATAACACCCAGACCCTCCTCTGGCCTCTCTGCATATGTCTGCTTGTGTGTGTGTGTGTGTGTGTTTGTGAGAGTGGGAGTATCAGCACGGCTCTCCTGATGGGAAACATCTGTAAACACAACACACATATACACAGACCTGCGAGCAGCTCATTTCCGCAAAGCTTTCTAATGATTCAGCACGGCCTCTACGGCCTAAAGAGTGCTGGTGTAAGCAAAATAAACCCCCGTGTTAAACAAGCAAACGTCATGAACCTGAAGTTAATCACGCACATTTTAAAGCCCGTATCAGATTTCAGCTTCTTGAAGAAACCCCCAGATGTATCAATGTGGCAGGAACGGAGCTGTGAAATTTCAGAATATTACGCTGGACTTTTGGTGACCACTGATTCTGTCCAACATGTATTTATTCAGCTTATACTGTGTAGCGATTTCAACTACTTAACTGAACTCACTCAGGAGGTGTTGATTAACTTTCCATCACAGCAGTCTGTCGATGTGTGTGTGTCCACAGTGCTCGGTTTCCTGCGGTCAGGGTAAAGCGACTCGTCAGGTTCTCTGCGTGAACTTCAGCGATCAGGAGGTGGACGTGAGCGAGTGCGACCAGGACGATCGTCCAGCGACGGAGCAAGAGTGCGCCATGCCCCAGTGCCCGCCTCGCCCCAGTGACCACGCCGCCCTCCCTCGCAAACAAGACACGCCTAAAAAGGCCGCAACCTCCAGCATGGCGGATCGACCCCGAGGGGCGCGTCCGCAATCGCAGTGGAGGTTTGGACCGTGGGGAGCGGTGAGCATCACACCAAGATGGTTCTGCTCACAGCTATCATAAATCAGATGCATATAAAGCATTACAGTCAGATTGAGGGATGACGTGATCCAGGTTTTAGCATCTTAATCACGTTAGAGGAAAATATATATTTGTTGAACATGTCTCCTGGTCAGTGTGCGCTTTACTCCCAGACTTGGGCTCTGCGAATTCCTCTTTGCAGATAAAGACCATTGTGTCCCTAATGAGTTCTGACATTTCGAGCTATAAATACGTCCGTTGAAGGTATTCATAGAAGCCGAAAATAGCTTCTCCTCTTTCAAGAGGATGCTGCGAGCGCTGGATTTAGAAATATTATTTTTGGTGTGTATCTCACACACACACACACACACACAGACACACACACACACACGCACGCACACGTATATGTGAGCTGGAAACGTATCATTATAATGTCTTCCTTTCGACCACAAACTCATGTAAATGGACCATTCAGACCATTCAGAAGCATCAGAACACCCTTTTTTTTTGTCAACATTACTAAGTCATGATGCTTAAAATGAAAGACTTTGGCAACGAGATGTACAGCTGTATGTAGGAATGCAGTGTTTATGTGACACACAGCTGTATGTAATTCTTACGCAGTCAGTAAAACGGTACCAACAGCAGTGTACTAACTCCTCATTAACAGAATGTTAGCTTGACAGTATTCTTAGACTTACTGATGCTCTTCTGTGCGCTGCTTTGTGTTACCATCAGAAACCATCAGTGGTCAAATCCGCAACACCACATCTTCAGTATATCAGTGCGCTTCTGTGTTAAAATGCACTGCTGACTAAGCATAGACGGAAGCAGGGGTTTGATTACACGTGCGAGTGTGTGTGTGTGTGTGTCACAACAAAAAACTGCAAAACCGCTCCTTTGTGATTGCCGAGCTTAAGCTTAAGCTTAGATTCAGGATTAAATGTAGAATGTAGAAAGTGCTTCCTACTTGCATGCGTGTTACATATGTATAATCCTGAACTGTCACAAAAACAAACACGCGTTTGCGCGTATGTGTGTTGACATTTCCATCTTGGTCTCCGCAGTGCTCGAGCACGTGCGCCGGGGGATTCCAGAGGCGGGCGGTGGTGTGCCAGGATGAGAACGGTTACCCGGCCGACAGCTGTGACGAGAGCGTTCGCCCTGAAGAACAACGCGCCTGTGAGTCTGGGCCATGTCCACAGTGGGTGTACGGCGACTGGGGCAAGGTACGACACACACACACACACGTTTGTCTTACCTAAACCTAACCTTACCATCCAAAATAAAACCTTTTGGCCCTGTTAGCAGATTGATCGTGAGGATCTACCGAAGCACGCTAAAGCATTATTTCTCTTCCCCTGTGTGTCTGCAGTGCTCGAAACCCTGTGGCGGGGGAATAAAGACGCGCCTCGTGGTTTGTCAGCGGCCCAGCGGCGAACGCTTTAGCGATCAGAGCTGCGAGATTCTGGACAAACCTCCCGACCGAGAGCAGTGCAACGTGCAGCCGTGCTCCCACTGGAGAGCCGACCCGTGGAGCTCGGTACGCCCGTAATAACACTCCTCCCTCTGTCCATCCTGTCCTTTACCCGTCCTAACCCCAAACACACGCCGAGCTCTCGCTAAAGTTCTCACCGAGTACACAAAAGGACCAAACAGTACGAACAGTACGCAGTAAATCGCTGCTTTAGCCCGTGACGACTGCTTCGTAAACACACACCAAAGTATGATTCGTAGCTCGCGTTTTAATTTATTATAATTTGGAAAGTTAATCAAACTCTCTAAAGACGTTACATTCATAGTTACGTAGCATATTTGTAGAGCTGTTTCTTTTTGTATATGAGGACTTTTCTTTTCATCGTGACCTTGAAAATAAAAGGAACCGGGGATTGACGAAAATGTGTAAGATATTAGTGTTGTATAGAAGTCGCTTGCTGAAGACGTCCGGTCATATACCTGTATTTAATTTTTTTTTTTGTCATTTCCTCGATTTTCGCAAAATCCTGAAGTGAGGCAGATGGAATACAGGAGCGTTTTAGAAATAATCGTATACGTGCAGTGAATACAGAGGTTATATTGCTGCGTTTGCAGATTCTTTCTGCTGTCTCTTTCACAAATTCGTACCGTTTCTGGAAATCTTGATTTGAGTGTAAACGTGTTCAGGGGGCCAAGCACTGAAGGTGTAGGAATCCTAAAGGGAGACGTTTTCTTATTCTCCTATTTTATTATATCACGTTATATCATATTAAACAAGTCTGTGAAATATGGCTCGCTGCTTTGACTCACCAATTTCCAGAAGTTCAGCTTAATAATTAAAATGCGAACTAAAATAACCCTTCAAAACACGGACATAATGAGAACACAAATTCTATAGGTTTTTATGATGGAATCAAATAAAAGGAAGTGCCACGTTGCGACAGTCCGTTACACAGTGCTTGGACCCCTTAATCGCTAATCGCATTGAATTGTCTTTAAACGCACTCAAATCTGAGATAAAATCAGTATCCAGTACTCCTGAGTTTGCGCTATACACAGAATACATACAGTTAACATCCGTTTATGATTTGTGTATGATGATTCAAGACAAATTTCCAGAAATCTAGGGTTACAATGTAATAACATAAGAACAATAAACAAAAGCATTAATAAGCTGTAATGTCACTACATAACTGCTGTATTCACTATATATATATATATATATGTTCTCATGAACCTAGGAGCCGTCTGGTGTGGGTTTACAGTTCAGTCTTACTGTATTTATGATACTACACACTGCGAATATCTATGGCACATTTCGCAACGGTGCTTAATACGAATATACTGATCTCGTGATCTTATGTATTTGACTGTAAGTGAAATGTCTCGACTCTGCGCTCACGACCGTACCTCAGTTCGCCATTCAGCTATGAATCTCATAATGGTGCTTTCACAAAACAAGGGACACTTCACCCTGCTGTTGTGTTTTTGTTTTTTTGTTGTTTTCATATTTTTATATTTATTTTTCTGTATTACAAACATTACGTTGCTTAATTAAAGAGATGATGATATCTTAAATTCCGTACATACGGTCTTGACGTACGCTGTGGTTTTAAATAGTTGTATGTTTAATAAGTGTTTGTTTTCTTTGTTTCGTTTTATGCTCGATTTCTAACAGCCGAAGACGATTTTTTTTTTTTAAAGATTAGTTTTATGTCCCTGATGGTTTCTTCTCTTTCTTGGCCAGTGATCAGTGTCTACCTCATTATCATTTACGCAAGACACAACGTCATTTCCATTCCGCACTCCTTCTCAAGAATTTCATAATTCCCATTAAAAGCAGTGATTCAAATTTGGAGGGGGAAAAAAAAATCATTTTTTACTTTAATTCTTTTACACAATGCAAAAGTCAATTAGCCAAGCCATGGTTTGTGTCTACATTGTGTCTACATTTATCTCCATAGGTCATTGCTGTGAATGCAATGAAAACGAAAACGACCCGTTTTTATCCACTGACATCATTTCATTTTGCTGGCTGTTACCAAACATTATCATCTTTGATCAAACTGTTCATTTTTATGTTTATTATTTTCCTCCAAAAGGAAAAAAAAAATGCTGTATCAAGATAATTACCGCTGGTATTTTCCAATATTAGACTGCTTGTTCTGAAAAACTCTTCTTGAAAAAGTTGTACATAATCATTTAGACAAATATCTGAAAAACGTCAAGCGTGAACCAATATTTGTGCCATTTCTGCCATTCAGGATTCATCAGCATTCAGTGGATCTTCACTTTTAGTTCTAACAAACACTAACTTGGATCACTTGACTTCGTTATTGTCGTATAACATGAGCATCACCAGGTGTCACATTTACGGTGATGTTCCTCATATTATCAGTTACAGACTTGATAATTACGCAGTAATACGCAATGTTGTGTTAGGTGAAATCTGTTGTGCTATATTTATGTAAGTATTTGTATTTATTTCTGCTGCTCAGTGTATTAAAGTCAATTGTCCATATTTAATTTTTTGTAATACACAAAGGCTTTACATGTAAATGGTTTTTTTTGTTTCTATGTCTCAAACTTCTTTAAAGGTTTTTGTAGATCATAGCGTGTAGCACCTGCTGTCTATAACGTGCTGCATTATTTTGTTCTTACAAATCTGTCTATTAAACTACAATGCTGACGATGTCAATGCACAATTAAAGCGTGCTTGCAGTTCTTATAGAGACACGGCTATATGGAAAGCTACGCTAGCAGTTAGCGTGATCGTGAGCGCCGGCTTAATAAGGTTTGAAATTCCCAGGCAACCATTCTCTGACGCTTCTAGTCATCAAAAATGTTTTTGCCAAGATTTTGACTCAAGCATGAAGAATCATTTTCACCGTAATTCCGAGCGAGTCGATTTGTATGGCCGTTCCGCTCCTGAATGCGGCACAATGCCGGTGTGGCGCCGACAATCACTCCAACGGACACTGTGCCGGAACAATGCCCGAGGTCCGCGGAGGTCGCATGGGGTCAGAGGTGACGTTTGATCCAGACGGAGGCCCCTTCTCGTGCTTTCTCGCATGTGTAATCGGCGTGGACGCACTTCTCAGAAAACGCTCCATGGGAAAACGAGCTCGGTCGTCGGCGGCCCCTTCGCTCAGCTTCTATCAGAACGCAGCGTGAACTGAAATTTCCCCGGGACTGATGGACTTTTTTCTTAGTCAGAGGTGAATAAACCTGAGAAGCATTATGTCAATATACTACATTTCTTTGAGTTCACTGTATTAAGATTTGTATTCCATCCCAATGTATAGTACTGTATATGCAGCTTACTGAACCGAATCTTAAAGCTATTACACATCAAACATTGAGGCTGAACGTATGTACACGTGTACGCTGGTTTATAGATAAGGTGCCGTTCAAATAACAGTGCTTTGTAAAACACCTAGAGTTGAAAAATGATCTGAAAAAACATGTGGTACTGGCAACCTTCCTTGCAAAATATAACCTTATATACACACAACATTATGCAAAACTATTGCTATAACAGTCACCACACGATGCAGTAAACTCTACTTACGAACAGTGTTTATAATGCTACCTAAAAGCCCTTCATGACAGCTGATGTAAACATTGTACTACAAAGTTTTGTAAAGACCATGTTTGTCCCTTTGGGAGAGTCTTATTGAGATTTGGGTTGACATAAGGTCATGTCAGGACACTTTCCATCCTGCACTCGATCATTATAACAGCTGACTTAGTAATACTAAGTAACACAGACATGCTGTTCCAGAAGTACACTGAGCTATAATGTTATCTCAGCTTGACCTATAGATTGTCTTTATGACAAACTGATGCCTGCTGGAATAAATGTTTATTAATGTTTCTGTAGCTCTATGTCAGTTATGTTGAAAACCGCCCTTAAGTCCTTTACTCCATTTTGATATTGACATAACACCCAAGGTTGACACTCCGCATGCATTTGAACGTTATAACAACCGACACTGTATTCGGAATCGGGAAATGAATTTTTTAAAAAGTGACATACCAGAAATTGAGAAAAAAAAAACCTACATTAATTGTCATGACTTTTACACATCTCTCAGCCGGGAGACTCATGTGTTATGTCATCTTGACATAAAGCATTATTAAATGGTTATGAAACTTTATGTCGATCATCAGTAAAGTCTTACCTTTTTTATTAATTTATGAAATGATCATGCTGTCTTATGTGATGTCAAGTTGACATAAGAGTCATGAGACATGAGATAGTGAGGTAAAAAATAAAATCTTTGACAGCTGACGCTTGTCGGAATAAACCTTTATAAATGTTTTTTTAGCTTTATGTCATGTTATGCCAGTCATGAAGGGCTTATGGACAGCTTTTGAACGTGACTCTGCACTGTAAGTCCTGGTTAGTGAGTTTAAAATGTTTTTTAAAGTTTTATTTTTATTTTTTGTTGTTACTTTTGGGAACAACAGGAGTTTTATTTTTTTATTTTGTAAAGATATAAAGTGGTTTTATTTAAAAAAAATAAAATAAAAATCTTATACATCTTAAATCTTAAACAGAATTAAAATATTGTAAAAATAATAATAATAATAATAAATTTAAAATTTTGGAGAAAACAGTCTGTTAACATGAGATTTAGTGTGTCTCTAAATTAATTGAATGTCGATTTTTTTCTTTAAATATTCCCTGCATTGTGCGGCATCCTCGTTTTTTTATTATTTATTTGAATTTTTTTTTACATTATACAGTTACTTAAAGAGAAAAGCAACAGCCTCGTTACAGTAAATGTTATAGTTTATTATGTTGAACGTGACCGTGTATTTGTGAAATGGTGTATAATATGTTCATCAGTAGATCAGTATCACACACACACACACACACACACACACACACACACATGTGTAATTCATATGGACAGCAGGTGCAGATGTTATGTTTGATTATGTGCATGGTGATGTAGAAAGACTGCCAGGGTTTGTGAAAAAAAGGATTTATTAGTCACTGTAATATCATGTCAACTTAAATATTTCAATGTCTAAATATATTTATGAATTCAATCTGCATGGATGTGTTTCATTGTAATCAATTGTGGGAAAACATGAAAAGATGTACGACTGCCCAACCCTCCAGCCTGCTTCTGTGCGCATTTCTAAACCCCATCAAAGAGCGCATTAAACAAAGCCAGAACTCATATGACGCAGATACCTGAGTGTTCCTCTGCTCGGATGCGCCTCGGTGGAATCCAGGGGCCCCCCGTCATAAATTTGACCGTAATAAATAGGTCAGAGTTCAGCCGGTTCTCGTTCCCGCTGTGCGGCGCATTTGTAGAGCTTGTAGACCTGTCGCATCGCATCCGTCCACCAGCAGAGCGGCGCTTTTGATTAGCTGCTGGGTCCGTAGGCTCTAAATGGAGGCTCTATCATGGGAACCTGGAGCATTTTTTTAAAAAAGGCTTGCGAGGCCCCGTTTTGTGGCTCACAGACAATATTTTTCATCTAGTAGAAAGTATTCGGACTTTGTCGTGTAATCTTGAATGCTGGACATATCACTGCTTCCAATGAGAATCTTCATCAGTTGAAAATATTTTCCATATTCGTGTGTAGTGTGACTTTACAGCTCGACCAGATGAGCGATCGGACACGTAATAAAACACACAATTGATTTATTTGGCAAAGAAAATCTTGTATTTCTTCCAAACGTCAAATATCGCCAAAACTGCGCTGGCAAAACATAAACTCATCTCCCGAGCAACCTGTAAATCCTCCTACCAGCACTCCTCTGACAGGTTACTCTATAAGCGTGACTAATTGCTGCCCTGCATGGCTTTCCTTCGTAGTGCTCCGCCTCCTGTGGGAAGGGCATCAGAATTCGCAACGTGACCTGCGTCAGCCGCTCCGGCCAGCCAATGGCGGAAGAGAACTGCCTGCACCTGCCCCGCCCCCGGAAGGAGAAGTCCTGCAAAGGTGGGAAGTGCCCCAAGTGGAGGACGAGCGTCTGGGGAGAGGTAAAGTTTCACACACACTCCATCATACGGACATGCTGACGGTTCTTATGGCATTTCCAGAATGTTTTTAGTGTGTCTATGTTCGGTGGGGTGATGTGAAATGTCTGCTCCCGGCTTTGTGTGTATCAGTGTTGGGTTTAAGGCTGCCTGGATATTAGGCATTATAAATAACTCATGTACCATGTGTCTGGATTTACAGTAGGGTAATTATTTGTAAGACCTTTGTAGCTCGTTATCTCTGTCTGTATCATATTATATATTGAACTGTTGAATGCTTGAACGTGATTGGTCAGAAGATGTCGATTAATTCTGCATTTATGGAAGGAGTCCATATGTAAGCAGAATTAGACACTCTGGAATGTGCATTTGTTGGAATATGTTCAGCTTCAGAGTTATAACAGTAACCCTAGTTCACATCAGGCTGCATCATATAATCACCTTGATTATTTTCCTATAACAGCAAACCTGAAGGGCTTTAATGAGGAAACAAAAAGGGGCAGCTTGTCATATTAATAAGAAACAGGAAAGCACAAACTCGTCTTTTCCCATGGCAGAAATCCAGCTTTACTTCTGACCGTTCAAAGCTCTGACACTGGAGACTCCTTACAGCAACAAATCGAGACCTTCTGACCAATCAGAATCCAGCACTGTGATAACACACACTCATTTGTGCTTCATTTGTGATCAAATTTAGGCTCAAATCATTTCATAAAAGAGAAAGTTTCTAAATTAAGGTCCTTGCTTAGGCCTTCTTCGCTTCTTTCTCCTCTTCTTGTGTCAATCACCGGACCGATCCTGAGAGAGACAGAAAGACAGAGAGGCAGAAAAAGAGAAAGAAAGAGAGAGGTGGAGAAAGTATCAGGCAAGACAGCACCTTTCCCAGTGTGCATCTGAACATCTGGCGATCAGTAATTCTCTTCATCTCTCTCTGAGCGCTGGGAGCGATCAGGGAGGAGCCAGAAGCACACACATCTGGCACGCACACCTCAGCCGCGTGCGTACGTGTGAGAATCGCAGACAAGCTGTCCGTGCGTCGCCTCGTGTTATCGTACAGAGAAGCATAAGAGCAAAGCAGATGGGCTTTAGAAGTCTCACACTGGAAGATGATCAACATGGCAGAGCACGTTCCAGCTGTTAGCCGGGTTGTACGTCTCCCCAAGACGCTGTGAAGGGGGCACGCTGAAAAGATGTGGGAGTTCACGTGTCCTCACCCTCATGGATTGGAAGCTGGTGGGAGGTGGGTGGAGACTCGGATAACAGGCCAGGAAGTTGAAAAAAAAGATTCAGAAGACAGACGTTCAGACTGTAACACAAATCACAGGTTTATATGTCCTCATTCTAATACATTAGCGTTTCTATAGTAACGATCACAGACGCGCTACGTTAACTTTTTTACAATTTTTAATTGGATAAAATAATATGACGTGGCATTCTTTATTAAGGAAAAATTGGCTAATTGCTGTGGTAATAGGAGTAAAACGCTTCAGGATGTGCCGTTAGAGGAAATGAATCAGCTTCAGGGTGGTAACAGTGGCTCGCGTCTTCATGTCTGCGTCACACCACGCCGTCCATCATTGATGAGTTTCACACCACAGCACACCTCCAAGTGTGTTATTCCTCAAATAAGTGATGGAAAAAGCAATTATCAACATGTTTGAAAGAAACATTAGGCAAGGATCAATCTGAATATTTCATTAAGTACCTTTTGCATGCTTCAGGATTTTACATTTCTTGAAAAAACTCTGTTTAGTGCGCAAAATCAAGCCTTCATATTTACAAGTTTCCCATCCTTTCTCTCTCTCTCCCACTATCTCTCTCACTCTCTCTCTCACTATCTCGCTCTCTCTCTCTCCCACTATCTCTCTCACTCTCTCTCTCTCTCTCTCGCTCTCTCCCACTATCTCTCTCACTCTCTCTCTCTCTTTCCCACGCTCTCTCTCAATTCAATTCAATTCAAAGAGCTTTATTAGCATGACCATGAATGTGTACAG
>JAQQZX010000016.1:16028105-16051863 GCA_030068355.1 Notoglanidium maculatum | reverse complement strand
GTAAAAATATATGTAGTACAATAAGTCAATGAGTCAATGTAGAGCACTCTCTCTCTCTCTCTCTCTCTCTCTCTCTCGCTCGCTCGCTCTCTCTGTCTCTCTGTACGTTCTCATGTCAGACTGCACCCAGATTGTATCCAATTAAAGCATTTTACAAGTTGTAGAGCAATGTGTAATGATCACAGCTTCACAGTGCCACACTTTTGCCTCATAAATCCTCACCTCTGAAAGTGTGCGCTCATTAGGTAATGGATGTGTGAGTTAACTCGAGCCCGCAGTGAGAACGAACACTCCATGAAATAAACAATAAACATTTTTACAGCGGTATGTGAGGAACTTTACACTTTATACATAAAAGTCCCCATTCTGCGCTCAGAGTGACATTTTCACTTATTTTTTAATTCATTAGCATTAGGAGTCATGTGACCAATCAGGGACTGATCAGTTACTGAACATGTAAGGCTTTGATCTGTATCTCTGGCATGTCTGTCTGTACATCCATGTGTTCGACCATCTGAACACCCAACCAACCATATGTCTGTCTGTCTATTTATCTATCTATCTGTATATCTGTCGATCTTTCTGGCTGTCTCAGCTGGACTATGTATCTGCCCATCCATCCATCCATCCATCCACATGCTTATCTATCTATCTATCTATCTATCTATCTATCTATCTGTGCATCCTTCATCCATCTATTTACTTGTCTGAGCTGGTCTCTACTTATCTGTCTATACATCCATCAGTCCTATCCATGGGTCCATCTAAGCTATAGTGTATTTCTTCATCCAGCCATCCTTCCATCCATTAATCAATTCATCCAACTATATGTCCATCTGTCCATCCATCTATCTATGTTTTTTGGTGGATCGTTACAGAACTTGGACGTTCTACTCTGTTATTCAGCAAAACCTGAACAGCCTCACAACTTCTTCCAAGAGCTTTCACATTCCATCAGTCTGTAAATCAGTGTATCTGTCAGGGAGAGCCGAGAACTCCTTCACCCCGTGCTCGTGTTCTGGCGTGACCCCAGCTGTAGTCTGGTGCTTATTAATGTAGAGACTGAACACACACACACACGCGCACACACACAGGCGAACTCAGGCTGAGCTCGAGCGGGGGAGAGCAGACCTTTCTCCTGAACACTGTGTTTATTTCTTCAGAAATGTGTTTCATTATTAGAGATATATTTGTTTCATGCTGCAAAATGCATTTTGTTGAATCTATTGCACTGGAACGACTTTTCACTATTCATTCTACGGTTACGCAAATGACACCCATGTACATATTCTGCTATTTTATTCATCGTTTTAGTGCTCTTACACCCTTTGTAAATATCAATACAACTCACTGTAGGGAAATAACAGCTGTATTAATTAACAGTAATAAATAGTTGAAGCAGATCCAGAGCTACGCGCTATGACGACCCATGCTTTTAATAAACATTATGTGATAATTCTATATGTAAGGGGTGGGTTGCTATAGAAAATAATCAACAATGGAGTGTTGTTCTGTGAAGCAAAGGTACTGTTACCATGCCAACGTTGATTATCTTCATATAACGGCCTGCCCTAAAATGCTTTATTCCTCTTAAACCACAGCTATTAACCAACAATGATGATTAAAGAATGACAAGTATTATTTTTTATCCCATTATAGTTACCATTAATGTTGCGGAATGTCCATGAAACAAGTTAGTTCCCTTTATCGCTTGCGTTATAGCAGCAATAAACAGCGGTTTTCTCACCAGCCTGTCTTTTCTTTCTCTCTTGAACGTAATAAGACAAAAAAGCAGCTTATGTTACCGAGAAAACGCAACATCCTCCGTCTTGAAACCTGACACTGGAGACTCCTTCCAAAAAACTTCTCCTTACAGAATACTTAATTACGTAATTAAATACATATTATGCATATTAAATGTTATATGTTTTTCTTTTGTTAACTAATAATATGTTTTAAATCTGCTTATTATTAGTTTTGAATTAGAAGGAGCATTGTTACTATAGAAACAGTGACACAGTAGAGCGAGCACGTTAATATCATTTTCAGGTGCACTTCTGTCACAGATGCTGTTAGTGAAAATGAATCAACACCTTCTGACCAATCAGATTCAAGAACTCAAGTATATACATGCAACTCTTAGTTAGACACTTAGCCGGAGGAATCCAGGTTTGTACGATTACGCCGAGCCTTTTTATTGTGAGTTTTCTAAAGAGCCTTAAACAAAAGGCTCAAGCTGAAGCGTTACACATCGAATGATTTCTCATCTCATCTTGTGATTTATAGCTCTAGTCAGAGGAACAGTGACTGAATACCGGGATATGAGATTGCACAGCTGTAGTGCTACAGAAATATCTGTAATTTGTGCATTACAGACTTTCCACAATATTTAAAAAAAATTATGATGTGGTAAGAAAATGTAGTTTTCTAAATCATTCTGGAATTACCGAAGCAGGTGCGGGATTAGCCGTCGTGTCCAGAATTCACAGTGCAGTACTTAGAAGCTGATTGATAATTAGCATTTTGAACAGCTGTATAGAGGATCTCTCACTTCATGGAGAAGCTAGCTCACGTTTGCTTTTTTGTTTCGTTCTGTTCTCTGTAACTGTGTTAGCATCATGTGAACAAACGTCTGCTAGAAGACTGATATTATGACTAAAGAAATTACAGGATTTCTGATAACCAAATAAAAGCATTTCATTCGTTCCACAGTGTCTCTACATGCATTCGTCAGAAGAATTACAATATGGCAGCAGTTTTGAATTCTGCATTCCAAGGACTAACTTAAACTTCATTCTACTTGGTAATTTTGTCATTGTGACCGTTTATATCGCACTCTGTCATTTTAGATTTTCAGAACGGTAGCAATAAAAGGTGCTAATAACTTACCCCGTCTGAGTCCGGAGAGCTTGGCCTCTTGTAGGATCACGGTGCAGCACAGAGAGGATTTCACAAGAGAGAGAGAGAGAGAGAGAGAGAGAGAGAGAGAGAGAGAGAACTCTCTGGACGGAGGGAACAGGAGATTGTGCTCTGATGAAAATCATATGCCTTTGTGGTTTTCTTTTCCCCTCCAAATGGAAGTGCTCGAGACTAGAAGGGAAACCGTGAGCGCTCATAAGCTGCCGACTTAAATAAATAGCTCCGATGGATAAAAAACAACTCCAGCTTTCTACGAAAATTAAATAAGAACAACTGATTAGAGGTGTAATATGAGTGCTGTGGAATTCCCGATTCTGATTGGTCAATAGCTGATTAATTATCTAAGTATTATTATTTTCATGCGGGCGTAAGCTACTAATAAACATAAAAATGTGGTGTTATTTCATAAAGAAAAACCTGATGTTAACGTGGTGAGGTTTTCTTGTAAGGAGATGTTTATTTACCAGTTATGGAAGGAGTCTCCAGTGTCAGTGTCATTTTTCCCGTCATAGAAGTCACTAATAAAGAGAAGCTGGTAAGGAAGCCAAAGTAACGTAAAGGATAACAGGAACTGTATTGTTTAAGGCTAATTATTATCTCAGTGGGACAGATTCTGCGTATAACATGGCGTATTTCTCGGAGCGAAGAAGCTGACGATCAGACGCTTTCAGATCTAGGTCAACTAGCAGTGTGAAATCAGAACACATAGGAGAAAAGTCTAATTAGCGGAGAGCAGCATTGCTTTAGGAAACATGTCTCCTGCTGGCTCGGCATCGAGGACGAGGAACAGCTGGAGGTCATTAGAGCAGGAAAAAAAAGCATTTTTACTTGCAACATGTGATAGGATGCCTAGCTACAGGTACTTTTCCCACAGATCTCTCAACACTTAAAAAAAAAAAACATTAAATGGCACCTTTAAGAAAAAAAACACTCTATTCTGAGAGCGTGTACTGGTTAAAACATTTGTACATTAGCATATCAGTCCCCCATGTTTCCTCTGAGGTTTTACTTCATAGATCGTAGTTTCCATGAGACATTAGTAGTTTCTTTTGTCAGGTGCTCTGTGCCAGGCTTCGGTTTTCCTAGTTCTGAGCGATAATTTAGGAATCTTGCTTTGCATCTTGTAACAGGATTTTAAAAGTAATTATGATCGCAAATATCATCGTTTAACAATTAATTAAAGGATGTGTTTTTATTTTTTTCTTATGTTGTTTGGATTTTAAACCTGAAAAGGTTTTGAACTTTTACTTTTTTTGACTTAAGTATGGAAGTCAGTTGTACTATAAACAATAAATATATTCAGTTCCTTTACTAATCAGAAGTCTGAGATTCGTATGTGCCATCAGCTATCTGCCCTCGTACATGAGCCCACAGGCGCCTGTGATTGGCTAGTGGCCGTGTGTACGTTTGCCCCTACCACCTGGAGCGCACGGTCAGTTTCACCTCCTTGGCTCTCAATCATAGGGCAAAAGCTTTTGTTGCGCAGCTCAGGGGTACAAAAATAATAAGGCTGTATTATAAACGGAATAAAACTCTGACGTTATATGCGGTGCTCTTATAAGAGAATTATTAGTGTGGTAACTCTTTCCCATGGACTTTCCTCTGCCTGTGGACCAACATGACGGTTGCCAAGATGACATATCTGATGAAATCTCTGAATAGGGCGCAGGACTTTTTGTTATCTTATTTGATTGTTCAAATCATAACTTGCAAGATCTTTGATCGTAGGAGTTTTTGTAAGGATCTGCACACATACCTGGTGTGAGTTTGTGTCGATAGCCTCGCCGGTGCAGTAGCCATTCCTGTCTCGATGCACCAGAGGCTGCTGGAGGTGATGAGAAGTTGGAGAAAGAGCAGATGTTGTGTTCGTGTTCGTCAGAGCTGAAGTGTTTTACGGTGTGTGTGACGCGTGAGAGCGGGCACCATCCCACAAAGCCAGCTAGAATAATCAGCCCAGCTCCGGGGCATCAATCACACATACACACACACACACACACACACACACACATAAAACTAGTGTGTAAGGTCACTTCTTGTTGTTTTCTCCATCTTTCTCCGTGCATGAATCTTACACGCATGTAAACGTTTATGTGGATGGCTCCTAAACACTCACGATTTTGCTTCACTGAAGTGTATTTTGCTTCATTTTGAGTGTAATTGTACAAGACAAGTTGACGTGTGTTTATGTGCTCTACTCAGAGATGACCTTTTAAATGTCCTTTGCAATGTTCAGCTCTCAAAAGGTCACAATATGCAGATTAGCCTCATTACCAATCACTATAATCCTTTTTTGTTTTGTTAAGCGGGATGATCCAGACATTTGCTAATCGGTAATTATGAGCCTTTTTATTTGCCTTGTGGTTACAGTGTAGTGAGATGTGTGGATCTGGCCAGAGGAGGCGCGCTGTAGTGTGTGTCGATCACAGCGGGGACGAGCTCCATGACTCGCACTGTTCAGCACAGAAGAGACCAGACCACAGCGAGCCGTGTGGCACTCAACCCTGCGAGCTCGTCTGGATCACCGGGGACTGGGAAGAGGTAAAAAAGGAGTCATTATAGTTGCCTATGCTTTCCTGAAGGTCTCATCATATCCATGTATGTTCAGGCGAACACTGAGGTGCAAATTCTCCCATCTGAAAGTGCTGTGTGAATTCAAATCACCTTTTTGCAAAACATTTGTCAGATGTTTTGAACCTTAATGTGCGCTGATGTGCCTGATTTTATTAATGGACGAGGTAGATCGATCAAAAATCAGTAATTGTAAGCCTACAAAGTGCCGCTTACATGCTAAAAATAGCCTGTAAGGGTGTAGTGTATCTATTATCTATTAAAGCGCTCATGTTGTGTTTTCTTGTTTCTGTGTTTTGCCTATTTTGCTCCTCAGTGCTCCGTCACCTGTGGTCAGGGCTACCAGAGGAGGCGGGTCTTCTGTAGCGAAGTGCATTCTGGGAATGAGAATTATGAATACAGCCACCAGGGGTCACCCAACTGCCCGCGGGCACCTCCTGAGAGCTACCAAGCGTGCAGACTACCTCCGTGCCCTTCAAGCCGTGTGTACAGCTGGAGAGTGGGAGTCTGGGGACCTGTGAGTGCTTTTACTGTGTAATAATATCCGGTTATTAATAACCAGATCCAATCCTGCACTAGGTGATGCATATTACTGAAGAAAAAAATCTGAATTTGATCAAGGAATGCTTAATAACTGTTATTTATTTACTTTGGTGTGTGTGTGTGTGTGTGTGTGTGTGTGTGTGTGCGCGCAGTGTTCAGTGAGCTGTGCTGAAGGATGGATGGAGCGCATGGTGCAGTGTTATTCAGAGGAAGGGGAACTCAGTGATGAGTGCGACTCCAGCTCGAAGCCAGAGAGTCGGAGGTCCTGCACTAACCCAGACTGTACGTATGAAACACACCCACGCTGTATAGATCTATTTGTTTTGTTTCGCTTTTTTTGTAAGGTCAGGACTGGCTTGGGTTAAAGTCATCTGTTTTATAAACCACATTAAAGGGGCCGGCTCAAACTACCCAGAATCCTCTGTGCCAAGTCTCGAGTCACCATTTTCGATGTCATGGATATTCCAAAAGCAATCCGGTCTTAAATTGTAACCTGAAATTGAAGCTATTTTGCCATAGTATCGATATTTTAAAGTCTTTTGACTGATCATTTCTGTTTTCATATGGTTATTCCGTATGTAATGGACCCGAACCGCATTGGATTCTGGGAAGGGTGAGCCAGCCAACTTTACATCAATTTAAAAAAATACTATGTAAGTAGAGTACTGCCCAAGCATCCATCTCTCTCTCTCTCTCTCTCTCTCTCTCAGGTGTATTACCGTTTAGCTGCAGGGCTGTACAGATACAGAACGGTGTTATATCTGATGGAGAGCAGCTTCTCAGTGTACAGGGCAAAGCACGTAATGTGAGACTTGTTCACCACACACTCGCCTCACACTCATCCTGTGTACATCACACCCACACTGTACGTCCCAGTTCAATCCTCCTCTCTCTCGATTCCGTATTCTTTCTTTAGATCTACTGTTCAGAGATGCACACGGAAAGTCCGAAAGAGTACATCACTCTCACGACCGGAGAGGGCGAGAACTTCTCTGAGGTTTTTGCATACAGGTAAAAACAGGATGCTTGAATTTCCGAGAAAAGGTGTTTGACAAAAAAAATATAATCCATTGAAATACAACACATAAAGGAGAAACCTTTGTATTTTCTGTTGGCTGCTATTGATGTGTTAACAACATATTAAGCATATATAGTTAGGGTTTAAGCAGTTTTATTGCTGTTGTAATGGATACAATTAATGATTTAACCTGGATTTCACTGTTGTTTATGTCTCATTTGTTGTCCAGACTGATGGATCCTACGCAGTGTCCCTCTAATCTGGTCCACAGAGAGGAGTGCCAGTGTCGGAGAGACTACACGGCCGCTGGCCTGTCCGCTTTCACCCGGGTCCGTCTGGACCTGAGCAAGATGACCATCATCAGTGAGTCAAATGCTCCTACACACACACACACACACACACACACACACACTGCAGTATCTTAAACAATGGTTCAGCAAAAGAAATCTAATGTACACTCATGCCTCAGGTCTAATCAGTCGGGCAAGACGGGCTAAAATATAGCTAACAGATACCTCTGTGATGTCACTGAGACTTACTTGTGTGCTAAGAACACATAGCAATGTGCCAGCAATTACACTGTTTATTAATTAACGAATAACACATCAAACTTTATGTCTGTTTATAGTTACATTTAAAATTGTGGAATGTCCAAGAGTTAGTTGGTTCCTGTTATCACTCCGTTAAACACAGTCATGGAAGGGATCTCCAGTGTCAGTGACTCCTCTTAGCATTGGGCCCCATCACACCACCCTGTCATTGATTATCTTCTTATTATAGCACACCCCAAAGTGTTTTATTCCCAACTTACAGTATCAGCACACACGTTCCAGTCCTGTTGTTCAATCTTAGCATTATTACTGCAGTCTTATAGCTCTGGATTATGTCCTGTAGGTTCAGTAGGAGCTCTGAGAATAAGTGCAGTATTATTCTCCAACAGCTGTATCTGCTTTCGTCCAACACTGACAGATTGCGCACACACAGCTGTTCTGGAAAGCCGAGCACCACAGTCCACATCTGGACCAAGGCGCACTTCTGAACTTCTCTACCCTACAAAAAACGTGAAACCTCTCGCTGTGCCTCGATCCAGCGGCTGGCTAGATGACTGTTGTGTCTTTTAAAGCAATTTAGCAGTTTTAAAGCAGAAATATGACAGAAGCCTGTTGGAGTCATTCTAACGGACCCACGTAATAGCTCCTTCGTCAACACAACATTAACATGCCGGAACATTTAGAACGAGTATTTCAGTTTCTGCGATGCACGTGACATCAGCGTACGTTTTATAAGCACTGGTGCTAATCCAAAACATCTCCCTGAGGGACAGCCATAGCGGAAGTTCCTTTTCGCACGTGCATCATGGTCTTAGTGGACCCTCTTGTCACTCCATGTGGGATCGGATGGCTGAGAGAAGGACGTGCTACGAAAGCAAAACATATGGATCGTGTTCCACGAAAGGAGCAGGAAATAACAGAGATTGTAGAAAGGCTGTGTGGAGTGGCAGCGCCATTAGCCTCAGACATAGCTGCTATTTTATAGACAAACACATGCTATAGGAAAACATTAAGCATGCCAAACCATAAATCGTCACATTGAGTTACTTGTACTAGAAATTTATAAATAATCTGGAAGATTATACAACTAATTGACAATACCGGATATAAAAGGTTAGTTTAAAATAGGCAGTGTTAAAGTTCTGTGCTAAGAAACGCTAGCATATTCTCTTACAAAATAAGAGTTTTTTTGGAAACTGATATGATTATAGTACCATGGCCTATTGAACAGTACCATGATAGTTTTATTATGGATGAACAATGGCCTCTTGAACACTACCAAGATTGTAGAACCATGGCCTTGTGTTTACAACCCAGATAGTAGTACTATAGAGTTTTTTTGGACAATACAGTGATAGTAGAACCATGGCCTTTTGGAAATAACCATGATGATAGAACCATGGTCTTTTGGATAGTACCATAATAATGTTCACGTGAATTCTTGGACACAGTCATGATGTTAGTACCAAGGTAGAACCATGGCCTTTTGGAGATAATCATGATGGTAGTACCATAATGTTTTGCACTCAACCATGATTGTAGTACCATGGTCTATTGGGCATAACCATAATGATAGAACCATGACCTTTTGCACACAACCATGATTGTTGAACATACGTGGACATATATGGACATGCAACCTTTTGGACATAACCATGATGATAGAACCATGACCTCCATGATGGTGTTACAGTGAATTCTTGGACACTACCATAATGTTAGTACCAAGGTAGAACCATGGCCTTTTAGAGATAACCATGATGGTAGTACCCTTTTTTTGGACTCAATCAAGGGGGAAGTAACATGGTACAGACATGACATTTTGTTAAGTACCATGATAGTTTTACTGTATGATGGAACCTTGGCCTTCTGGGCATAAGCCATGATAACAGTACCAAGGTAGAATGGTCTTTTGGTCCTGGACATTACCATGATGGTGGTACCATGACTTCTTTCACACAACCATGATGGTGTTAGAGTGAATAGAGTGATGGTGGTAGAGCCATCATCTTTTAACACTACCATGATGAAGTACCATGTTTTTTGGACACAACCCAGGTGGTAGTATCATCATAGTTTCACTCTATTGCCTTTTGGAAATAACCTTGGTGTTAGTACCAAAGTAGAACCATGGCCTTTTGAACAATACATTGATGGTAATGCCATGGCCACTACAATGATGGTCTTAGCATGTTTTTTTTAGACGATACCATGATAGAATCAGTGGTTTTGGACAATATCATGATGTGTTTACTATGGCAGACCCATGATGTCATACCATGGTTATAGAAGTTGTTTCTGGACACTACCATGATGGTAGTTTTTGTGCACTATAATGATGGAAGCATGATGGTACGAGCACATTTTTCTAGATACTACTATAAAGGTATAGTCCTGATTTTTTGGAAATCTAAGTTTAAAAATATTCTACCTTCAAATGATATAAATAGGAGAGCTCTTTCTTTTCACCAAAGGACTATTCGGGAGGATAATAGAAGAGTTTTAGGAGAATAATAAAAACCTGAAGCTAAAACGAGCCTAGTGTTCGAGTGTACGTATTCCCACTGTGTGACCAATTTAGGTCAGAGAATGCTAGCCTGGCATCTGGTGAGGTTAATGACACTAATCTTCTCCTCAGTGGAGGACTTGTTTGGAAAGTGGGGTCATGAGCAAATCCAGAATAAACATTGTGGTTAATTACAGCTCTGTCTAATGTCAGTGAGCCGGCAGACGTAGTGCCCTAAGACTAGCATTAAAACATACGTAGCGTGCCCTGCTGCGCTAACCTTTGCCTGCACTTGCCCAGGATTCAATTAAGTCCAAGCATGAAGGAGTTAATGGTTTCAAGATCACTGTTGGCAATTGCTAAAAAGCTCAAGATTGCAAGGCAAGGACTTGATTGGTTCAAATTGCGCTTGTATTATGTTTCACTTATATATCACTTATCCTTATTATGCCATAGGTGGCAACCTCTGGGAGGAACAGTGGTCAGATTTGGGACTGTTTAGAATCCAAGTGCTCAAAAAGAACTGCACAATAAACTTAACTAACTGTTATAAATACAGCGTATACAGCAACTAAGCCACACAGTGTCTAATTCTAGCAATTCTTCCTCTGTTTCTGTTTTTGTTTTAGCCACAGACTGGAAGTACTCGTACACTCGAGAAGGTCATAAGGTTCCTTTCGCCACAGCAGGAGACTGCTACAGCGCCGCCCGCTGCCCACAGGTGGGAACGGCTTCTCTGGATAATTAGGCATCCTGGGAATGTAATAGAAGTTACTAGAGTCCTGATCAAGGCTTTGTTGGCATGCAGTGAATAAAACACATGTGAGTGGTATTGGCTGGTACAGAAATAGGCCAGAAACAGGGATGATTAAAGAAGTTAGTAGGATACGAGAAATGTATAGAGTGTAAGACGAATATGTGCGTAAGTGTGTGTGTGTGTGTGTGTGTGTATGTATGTGCTTTTTTCCATGTCCTGCCCGATCAAATTTAAAACCAGCGATCTATTTGACATCTGGCACTCATTTCTCAACTCTTCACTCTTTCATCCATCCTATATTTTGATATTCGTGTTCATTCTAGCTCTCTACAACACTCACTCTCTTTTTCTCTTCTTGATCATGTTCCTACATCGCTCAGCTCCCCAGATGAGAGAAAACATTCAGAAACAGACTTCCTTTTATCCTCTTTTCCTTTACCCGAGTCACTGGAGAGGAGACCTAGCTCGGCTTGTGGCCGCGTCCCATTCAGACAGTACAAATGTATTTCTGTGAATTAAAATTCTTTTAGTTTTTAGTTGCTTCGAGCTATCGATGCTCAGTGAGAATGCTATAAAATAATGACATTTTTTATGTATTAATTCTTAATGATTTTTTGTGGGTACTACCAGAGCTGTTAGGACTCACCAGCCACCAGGGGGCACCATAAAATGTAGGATACATAAAAAGAATTGAGGTGTTTTTTGGTCGATTGTATAAGTATTCACCCCCTGGGTCAGTGCTCAATTACAGCTAAGACATGCCTCCAATTAGAGTTGCACATCTGGAGCCTGATGTTTTTGCCCATTTTTCTTGATAAAATTGCACAAAAAGCTGTCAGGTTCAAAGAAGACCATTGGAGAACAGCAATTGTCAAGTCATCGATTTTCCCTCACAGGTTGTGTACTTAGTTGGGTACTATAGTTATGTCCTTTATACTTCCTAATACCTTCGCTATGAAAAATATTTTTCCGTATGAGAGACACCTCTACCGTAGATCATGTTTGAGGTTGCACTTTCTGAGTGTATTTCTGTTTTGGATCTTCAGGGCCGGTTCAGTCTCAACCTCTCAGGAACAGGATTCAAGGTGGCTGAGAATACTCAGTGGATTTCCCAAGGGAACTACGCCGTTGCGGACATCCACAAGTCCCAGGTACCTCGCTCATAATGGCGAAAAAATGCCAAGCGAACAGGCTAATGACCCATTAATCTGATCTTTTTCCTGCTCTTGTCCGGAATCATTTGCAAATGTCGAATCCTTAAATCCTGATTCCTCAACCTTTCTCATCTTCAGTATTTTGACATCCCTCCACACATATTAAACCCTCCTTTCCCTGAACAAACTTCTTCTCTCCTCATTGCCTCCCCCCCCTTCTGGAGCCTCAAGTGCACAGCCAGGGAGCACTATTGAGCAGTTGCCACAAGAAGACCTCCATTTCTGTGCTCGTAATTGAAATCAGTCAGGGGCGCCTTTTTTGGCATGGACTGAAAAGCTTTGAAATGAAAAGCGCTCCACATGGAGAGGAAAGTGGACAGAAAATCAGCTGTAGTAAGTCAAGAGCTGCAGAGAACCCTGCGGATCGGATCATTATGCCGATGAGAGCCTGCTTTCTTCTCATGCGATGCTATTTCCTGGATTTAATGTCTCTCATTGTTATTTGTTCATGTTACACGGCTCTCAGTGATGCCAAGCAGAGTTATTATTTCCACCCAAGAGTTATTATTACTAAACAAACATTTTCCATCATCCCATAAGATTACAGATACATAAAATGCATAAGCTGGAAGATTATATAGAGTTCACGTGTCAGTTCGTACTACAGAAATAAGAACGCATTAACATAAAATCATTTGAATTACAACCAGAACTGCTGTTATAAAAAATTACCTTCTAATCAAACAGATATGAGAATTGAAGAACAGTGCTGTGGTGTAAACTTTAATATTCCATATTTAATATACATTGTAAACGTAGCTGTTGCAAAGTACAGCCTGTGACGTGCAGTTGCTTTGTTGTTCCACAGGATGGCAGTAGAGTGACAGGAATGTGTGGTGGCTACTGTGGCAAATGCACTCCATCCTCAAGTTCAGGCCTTCTCGTCCAAGTAACATGAGCTCCAGCCTTCTTACAGGTCCAGACTTACGTTCTTCATTCTTATACCTACACACATCTGGGTGACAAATTAAAGGAAAAAACAAGCGTTATGTGTCTTAGCGACACGTGTACGCTGGAACCGCTTGGACACGTCTCTGGAATTGAACCGTCAAGATGAACACTGTTCCTTCAGTTGAAGTCCTCATGAAGCGTCTAACACGGCGCTCCAAAGTCGTATTTGGGATAAGATGAGTTGATCCGGGTTAGGTTGAAGGCCATAGCAAAGCATGTAACAGACACCTTTTTTAGAACTATAGAATTAAAAGGTGTGGAACAAGTGATATGAGCCTTGAAGGTAAACCATATGTATGTGTATATAAGCTTTTGCCACAAATATATACCCTCCTGAGCATTTCTTCGCCCTCATCCTATTTACATGGCTGATTTCCCTTCGGCACGTTCTCTTCTCCTGGGGTTCTTCTCTCTATGTGGTGCTAAAGGCCATAAAGACAATGAAGAACGTCCCTCGTCCATCCCCTGACTTCCTGCTGTCCATTTGTAAATTTCAGCTTGTCTACGTAATGTACAGAATGTGTAGAATTATTTATTCTAATCCACATTTATTTTTATACAATTATTTAAAATGTATGAAAAACAAAGCCATTTGCGAACTTCACATCTTGTACAGTCATTACAAAAGACCGTCATGTTTTCATTTTCATCTTCGCATGTCCTTCGTCAATGTGTGTATTATAGTTTCGTGTAATGAAAAATGTCCTGAGGTAGGGTGGGTAGGACATGAAGAAACCAGCAGCTAAAAATAACACGTGGGAAAAGTATTTACAACCTACGTTTTCATCTTGGTGTCATACACACGACCTGTGGATGTTTAAGAGGACTTTGTGGGTCCTGTAGATAGGAAGTTATATTATCTTAGCTCTGTTTAAGCCAGCTTTACACCGTCTCGTAAGAGATGAAACCGCAGGTCGTTAGCCGAACCCATAATGTGGCGTGTTCACAGAAGGCCGATTTAGTGTCACCGCCACCAAAGACAGCCCACGACAACGTTCTGGAGGGGTCAGAACCCGATCTCGCTCATGGATGGTGTAAGCAGAATGTAGCTTTCTTTAATCACAGGTCTGTCGTTAGTGGATCTTCTTCATGTTATATGACTTGAAGTTATAGAATTCAGGCAAAAAAATTTTAGTGGATCATCTCATAGCATGTGTGACAAATAATAATCTAAGCGCACTCAGACAGCACGGACCTCTGCCAAGGACAATAGTTGACTCTTCTATAATAATGCAAGTCTGAAACCGCAACCACTTGGATATATTTCCATTGGAGTCATCATATTTCTACATTGGCTATGATATGTTACTATTGAACTTTACCGCCATCTACTGCATTTTCAGATGTATGGCACTGTTGAGCGCAGGCTTCTGACCAGCCAAAATGCCAGCTCTTGCAACGTCAGCGAAAGTGAAAGTAATTTCGTCGGATCCGCTTCAACATTTAATGGGCTCTTTCTTTTCCAGTGCTACACCCTGCCACCAAGTTTCATGGAATTTGGTTTGGTAAGGTTTGCACAATCCTGCTTAGAGTCAAACAAGCAAACAACCAGACGGAGACCTCCTAGGAAGAGGTAAAGACAGCTGAAATCGCACAGTGTAAGACAGGCTTAAGTTAGTGGAGAAAAACTGCAGACTCAGGGTGATTTTAGAGAATGAAGCAGGTAGGGGACGTTTTGATTGGCTCTGGTAATGTAACCTTCATCAGCAGGTGGACATGTAACTAACATTCCAGATCAGCGGACAAACAAGGCTTAGAATGTCACAGCTATAAAGTTTCATGTAACGTTCTGGATTCTCATAAGAATAACTTAAGAATAAAAACGTGGCTGTGATTTCTGGGTGGGATGGACGGTGTTACGCTCTACTGTCAATCAGATTGACACTAACCAGTAGTGGGCGTCTGTGAGTTCGTGCACGTGCAATAGTGTAGACAGTGAAGTGAAGGTATTTTAAAGGAATACTCCGGTGTGTCTCATTCTCATCTCTGCTCACCACATCTGTTGTGAAAGTGTCAATACTACTGATGAAAAGTGTATTTGAAAACCTTTTTACTTGAAACGTTCATACTTATTATAGAAGTCTAAGGGCAGATGTTGAATTCCGTCAATAAATTGGTGACTATATTTTGCAAATATAACAAATTAAAACAATTTAAATGATAACAATAAAGGTCCAAGGATAAGGCAGAATCTTCCCAAAGGTGTTCTAATGGAGTTTTATCCATAACTTTCCAACACTGTGTTCAGCAATTCATTAAAACGTAGTTCTGATTACGTTCCATTTTCTTAATAAGTAGTCCTATTTCTGGAAGATATACAGATTTTACAGATTAGATCTTAGTTTTACAAATAAATCGGTCTCAAGAATTAATGGATGTGACCTTGGGGTCTACGGATAAGTGTCTCTTAAATATTTGACAGAATTCAACAGCTGCCCCTAGACTTCCATTATAAGTCAGTTTAATGCAAATATCTTTTCTCAACATGTGTTGAAATTCCTGTTAGTGGTGATCAAGGATCGAACAGATACAGTGGATTGACATGAGGTTGAAAACACTGGAATATTTCTTTAACGGAGTTTGATTACGAAACGCCATTTTTCCGGGTCGTGTGAAAGTGAGACTGTATAAAGGATTCTTCAGCAAGTCATCTAGAGATTATTAACTGTACTGGGATTTTATAAAGCCGGAAGTTCTGCTACATGGCAGGAAGATTTTTGAGTCTGAATTTAGTTTTTTTAAATTATTTTTTATGATCCATGAAAGTTTTCCCCTTTGACAAGGAGAGGAAATTTAATATTTGGTGCTTTTAGTTGTTTCAGCCTGATTTCAGGAAATGTTAAATCAGGAAAAGATGATGCTTAGTATTAGCCATAACCAAAATTTTGGGAGTTTTGAAAATAAAGTCAACAAGATGGATGATTCCAGGTCTTTCTACCCTTCCCAGAAGCCTCTGCGCTTCGTAGCGAGTCTCCATTTGTCGATATTTCACCGTGTTACGTTTGAAAAACAATCGGCAGCCATGCGACGACATCCAGGCCCTAGATCAAAAATTGTAACATGAAATTGAAGACATTTTGTCAAAGTAATTATATTTTAAATTCTTTCGACTAATCCGTTCTGTTTTCTGTGTGTTAAAAAAAAACAACAAATTGGTTTCTGTGAACAGGTCAGCTGGCCGAATAAAGAATTATTAAGCAAGTAAAAAAAGCACAGTTACAAAAAAATTAAATCTGAAATTAAATGGTGTTTGTTTTTTTGTTTTTTTGTTTTCGAAAAATACCTCACACATTTTGTTCATATGTTTTATATACGTATTATTGTGATTTGAATTGTTTGTCTTTACACACAAAATCACTGTTATTTTTATTGTTCATCATTTTCAGGGTACATCTCATTTCCTTATTTCTTTTTTTCTCATTTACAAAGCCTTCATTCATTTTTTATTTCCAATTTTATTTCTTATGCTCCCAGAGCATTCTCAGGCACGTATTGGTTGCGCCACGATGTTAATTTTCTGAATTTCTATCAATTTTAGAGCCACTCTGATCGTCCATATTCTTAGAAGAATAAGCCATGTGTGCCTTAACCTAACAGATGGTGCTATTTACGTTATACTTTATTCAAATTATTAGCTTATCTTTGTGGATCTGGACTCTGAGGTCTTTCCACATGTTAGGTAAATCTTCTTACTAAAAGAGTTTCATGTTTCAGAGCAGTCCATGGTTTGTATAGATTTATAAAAGGATGTCGGAATTCAGATTGTATGCACCTGAGTTTGTGTCTGCGTTTCTGTATTTATTATATTTACAGATGTAAATTGATTTTGTTCGTTTGAAATATATATAGACATACTGCACGTCTCGGATTGATATGGATTCTCGTGTTGCGATTCTTGTACAGCTCATATAAAGGGAATGCAATAAAAACACCCTTGATTTTAAAAAAAAGAAAAGGAGAATCCACTCTTTTCTGTCTGATTTGATCCAAAAGTTAGTCACTTTATTCTGCATGTGCTTTTATTTAAAAAATCATCTCAATCCCTGATCCAGAATCCCTAAATCCTTTGCATTTCCAGTTTTTTTTTCTTTCTTTCTTTTCTTTTTTTTTTGTGGATAACTAGCTCAGTAATCTGATCTCCCACCACATCTAGCCTCTTTATGTCATTCTCTATATGTGTATAGGCAGAGTTGGTTTCCTTAATGCCACTAACACACACTGTCGATCTATCTCTCCGGTGAGTGTGTGTGTGTGTTCCGTCTCGGCTCACTCCAGGTTCGAGCTCATGCTGTTATCTTCCTGTCAGAGGCGATTTCTGAAAAAAAGCATGATGAAAAAATAATGCCAATGGCTCGAGTGTAAGTCACAATGAGTATGTATTGAAGCTAGCAGCATGCTGTGCTAACTATAAAACTCTATACGTGGTTTGTATAAATTGTCCCCACTTCCGGAACTGATGTTATATAACCTTTAACTGAAATCGATTTAATTGGAATTTTATGTCAGGAATCTAAACAAGAAGGAAAAGTTGCATTAAGGAAGGAAGGAAATTGCATAAGTTTTCACTTTTTAGATTAGTTCCACTTGCCATCAAGTGACATGATTAGTTGAACAGGGTTCACCTGTGTTTAATTAAAGTGTCACATGACCTCAATATTAACACAACTCTTCCTGAAGTTTGCTAGAGAACCTGAATAAGCAGCATTATTAAGAACAATGAATTAGCAACGCAAGACCGAGGTCTGGAAATGGATCAGTTAGGATTTGGATATTTATATATATATATATATATATATATATATATATATACCAAATGCATTATTTAGAAGAAGAAGAAGAAGAAGAGGAGGAAGACGAGGCTGTCCACCAAATCTCAGTGAGGGGGTAAGGAGGAGATGCGTCAGTGAAGCAAGATCTTACCTGCACTGTAAAAATGAAAATATTGAGAAAACGTAAATGATCAAGGCAACATGATGCAAGAGATTTGGGGTTTTCTCAACTTTTAACTATGACTTTACTAAGGTTTATAAGTTTCAGCAACCCTGTAGACACGCACGTTGCAGTCGTCTACGGTGTTTCCAGCCAGGAAAATACGTCTGCTGTAATTTCAACTCAAAAATCCTGAACGTACTTGTTAAGGCAACAATACAGAGAGGTTTGCTGGACAGACTTACAAAAGGTTTTTTTTAGTTGCAAATGCCAGTCAGATTAATTTGAAGTCCTTTGAGTTAAAACAATGACTAGTTATCATTTTTACAGCTTATAAGTGTAAAAATGGCTGTGAACATGTTGACCAGGTTCATGGAAGACCAGGATCTTTCAAATATTTGGGTAATTACTATACTTATTCGCCTTATTTATACTTTACCAGAATATTACTGTGACTGAATACTAGTATAAGAAGTATACACAAGTAGAAAAATTCTTTTACTAGTTTTGTATTTAAGATATTCAAAGCATTCATCACAAATCGGGAAGATCTCAACTGAAAGGGCTCAGGTTAGCGTCCACTCATGTCCGTTTAGCATTCAATGTAGAAAACAACTATCAAGAATCCGCAGTGACCTTCTCATGCATCTGCAGCGAGCTTTTCATGCTACACAATCCAAATACTTAATGCCATAGCTATCCGTGTTCATCTGAATATGGATTAGCCTCCGAGGATGAACGTCTCAGTGAAATGTTTCAGTATGCTAGCTGGAGTAAGCGAAGATTGGAGAAAAAAATAAACAACGCATCTGCTCAGCTCTTATTTGAAAAAGCATATTGAGTTAAATTCATCCAATGTGCTATATTTAACTACGTTAGCCTGTTTGCTTTGCTAATGGCAGGTTAGCCTAGCATTAGTGGCTAACATAAACAGCTAGGCAGCAATTCAAATTCTAGCTAATGGTAAATATTGGTTATTTACGTGATATTTTATTTCGGATTAATTCATTAACAGCATTAGTCACTCATATTAGAAGGTTTTCGGGCAAAACAGCATAGTTTCTTAAAAACAAAAATCATCTTCTGATAGTTACGTATAAATGTTCTTCATCAGTTAAAAAAATAATATATTAAATACATTCAATAGTTCACTTTAGATTTATGGGCTGAATACTTCCACTTAATAGAGTCTTAGTTATTTATACTGTCACTATATAGTTCCTCAGTACTTTTTCCACTCACTTTAAAATTCACTTTAATTCATTAGCTGTAATAATCCATTATTTTTCCTAAAGCACGGCTTTTTTTTATTTATGTAAAAATTCCAATCAGGCTAATGCCAGCATGTCGATGTGGACACTCGAAGCGAGTGGCTGCTGATCCTTCCCTTATCTAGGCATGAGAATGGGACTGCTAGTGTACGGTACAACATTGTGTATGCATCACATCAGGTATTGAAGGATCGAATAACAGATCGACATTAGCTCAGTCCTGCTCCGAGTGAAGGGTTCGACCATTCAGAATCCGAAGGCCCTTGAGATCTGAAGTCCACTAGACTGATCAAGCCTTCTTTAGTCGCCCTACTAAAGCCTTTTCTTCTCTGATATAATAGCAAGTGCTTGTTGAGCAGCCAGTGCTGTGTTACTTAACAGGAAATGTAATTACGAATTCCCCTGATGCTGCAGTAGAGTTAGGAGTGTGATTCATGAGCAAACCTGCAAAGTGTGCACTTTTTAGATGCAGTATATTTTTCACTATACCTCAAATATACAGTGTGACGGAAAAATGTTAGAAAACTTTATTATATGTTCTTTTAATCATGTTGACTTATGTTTTAAGTTTAGATCAAATTGATGCTTCTTCACCAGAACACCTTCCAAAAACATTGTCATGTGCCATGACGTGACCTTGAACTCACGTTTGAAGCTTAACGTTTTATACTTTACAATAATTCATGTGGCGTTATCGGAAAATAAACAAAGACTGCACGGTTTGATGAAGCGGAGTTACTTTTACCATCTCGAAGCACACCGCAAAAGGTTTTATTCCTTTTATACCAAGAGATTACAATCCTTAAGTTATTAATGAATGAAACTTTTTATTGTGGAGCATCCAGGAAACTTATATTATACTATATTATTATTATTATTATTATTATTATTATTATTATTATTATATTATGCTACTATACTATAACGTTATAGTAGCTATAAACAGTCGTTACCTCACCACCATTATTTTTCTCTCTCTCCAAATTAATGAGAGAAACCAGAAACTCTTCTGTTCTGCAGGCTTTCCATTTTTGTTTGTTTGTTACAAAGCACGAACACTGGAGACTCCTTCCATAAGTGGTAAATAAACATCTTGCTCAATCAGGATCTCATGAGGTTTATTCAAGTATTTGCTTCTCCTTGGCAAAGATGAGCTGAGGTGGTCGGAGGAATCCGGAAGTGTATGGGTATACAGTTACCTCTCTCCCTTTCTCACACGCGCGCGAGCGCACGCACGCACGAACACACGCTGCATGATGGCCAGGGTTTCGCGCACACACGCGCGCGCGCACAGAGACAGGGGCGCGCAGGGACTCCTCCGAGTCTCTTCTTTCATTCCCAGCTCGAATTCAGCTCCCTGAACCTGCCATGTTTAGCAGCAGCTCTAAGAGGAGAAGCTCCAGCCGATCGGTGAGTAAAGCGCAGTTTTATTTCTCCACCTGTGCGTTTTTACGCACTAAAGTTTCGAGCGCAATGTCGCGTGCGCAATTGCGTACTTTCTTGGTTTCGCACTAAACAGGGTGCCAAAAAATATTGCACCATAAGTGATGCACTTTCTGGACATACCGGAGATACTCAGTAAACTGTTGAAATGAAGGGTTTGGGACTTATCCTGTGTTGTTTTTGCTCGTGTAAACTGCGTGTTTATATCCTGCGAATAATGCTTACCATAAACTACATGTCGCGTGCCGTGAGTATCAGCACTGCATCGAACTTTGTGTACATCAATTATTCATTCAAAGTGCATGAATAATGAATAGCACGAGGAGTCACGCGCTGACAGGCTATTGCGGGACACACTGGAGAATGTTGGGATTAGTGATGAATATCTACCTATTCCATGGGTGGTGGAGGCTGAGAGAGAGTCTCTTCTGGGATGGGATAACGTGGAACTGAACCACACACAGAAAAAAACAGTATCTTTCCTTGTCACTTGTGTGTATTTCATCAGGAAACGTGACTATAATCTACCTGTAAATGATACCAAGTACAGTTTATTTCCCCATTTAGAGCATCATTTTTGTTCCCATTGGAACGATATAGAGTAAATGCACCTTTGAAGTACTCTTTTATAATGTTCCATTATGTAAAGGTAAAAAAAAAAAAAAAGCACATTAAATATGTTTATACTGAAATATTTAGTTAGCAGTTATGTGTTGGAGTGCTGTTATTGCTAGTGCAGGAAACTTCAATGAGAAATCCAACATAGAAGTAGTGAAGACATTGATGCAAACATTGGACTCGGAGTCCCGGAACAGAATGCAGCTACACGAGATGACGTACAAGATGATGAGCGTGATTGTGTTGACGGTGGTATTAGCGTGAATGTTTGAGCAGAGCGTACAGATGAGAAGATGAGAGAGCTGGAACGCATTAAAGCGCCGCTGCATCACTCTGTTCAGATAGAGATGAAGCAAGGCTAAATCCCAAGGTAGTCAGATGGAATTGTGGGTAACACAGGATTCCAAAGTGAAACAAGACCAACATGTCATTGAATTGAGAATGTCATTCTAAAATAATTATTGAACGCTGTAGATCACATGTTAGTTATGTTATATTATAGGATTTTTTTTTTCCTTTAAGGAAAGCATTTGTTAGAAATCTATTGTTTGAAGGTTTTTCTTCTCTTCACTCCTGATTTAGCTTACTGCAGTGGACGATCTGGGAAGAGGCCAGCCCTGTAATGTGTGTGGTGAGCAGTGTCCTGGCTTCATCATGCACAAATGGAGGTAAAACACCACAAGCACACAAACACACACACACCTCCTGCTCCTACAGCAAACGCGCATTTCCTTATCTCACCTATCATCCGTGCATCATGTAGAGCAAACGGAGCATCAGATTCACTCTGGAGGTGCTGAGGAGAGTCTTACAGGTTGCAAGAAAAACAAACTTTATCCATCATTAGCTAGGATTTCTAAACATTAGAGTACCACATGCTCATTTAGCCCGTCTCATATTTTTGCAGGATCAATGTCCTGCTAAGCTCCGAATCTGTGTCTAGAGTCTTATATTTGTTCAGCTGAGGGTAAGAACTGAGGGTTAAAATGGGCCTTAGTAGGCCATGCTAGTGTTCTCGTAGTGAATGGACTTGGCAGTGCGTGTGTTGAGCAAAGCTTAGCCCTCCCAAAGATAACTGTTTACACTGAGCCGGCTATTCACGCTATTCTGGAGGTTCGAGCCACATTCCTGCTTGGGCAACTCCAAGGCCTTCGACATTGAAATGTAGAGTCTGTGGTGTGGAATAGAAATGTGAAGGGTGGAGCGGTTCAGCTGGACTGTAACTCAGGGTTAAGATGCAGTCATGCTAGCTTTTTGTTAGCAGAATGTAAGTATGACCTCAGTTTCAATGGATTTTGCTGCTGGTTTTTCATGTAGCAGAAACGTGGGCCAAAAAACTCTACTTTGATATGCAAATTCGCATTGTTGACCAACAGCACAACCTGAATTGCCCTCAGTAGATCTCATGCTGGGAGAAATAAATAAGTACCAGCATTTTTATCACTCAGGAAATTAAATTGAACAGTATTGTGCTACTTCTTCAAGTCGTCATGGCTAAACCTTGCTGAAATGGTTTCACAAACGAGACACGAACTGCAAATTTCATCCATGACCGAAGATTTAGTTTTGGAAGCAAAATCCATGAGGTTCTTGGGGTTTGGTTCATGTGAATGTATTTCCTGTGATCATGATCTGAGCAAATGACCCTTTGCAAACACTGTGATTCACAAAGCTAGAAACATAGTTATTGTCTTGCATTGGGCTTGCCTTGGAAGTGAGAAATCAGAGCTCGGAATTATGTAATTTTCCACTCGCATGCATTCCAGCTACAAAGTGAGAGAAAACCACAGACACCTCCGAGATGCTAAGAGTAGCTGGATTGATCTGATTCCCCTTGATGAACTTGGAGTTGAGAAGAGCATCCCAAGATCCCAAGTAGGAATTCCAAGTTGAGGCGGTGTTTTTCTTGTCAGTGGTCAGACCTTGTCAAGGCACCAATGTGCTGGAAATCCTGAAAGAGACGTGTTACTGATGTTCACTCGGACTAAAATCAAGACATCTTGTTAAAGTCTGACAAATATGTGTATTTTTCACATCTTTTAAATGTCTTGCTACTTACCGAGATATGTGTAGAACTTGGAAGAAAGCTGTATATTTCATGCAGCTTGCAGCCCTTAAAATGGTTCGCTGAGCCACACAGATTTCCACATTTTGCCCAGAAAGCTAATTTAATTCAGTACCCTGTTTATAGAAACTCCTCCTGGCTGTGAAAGCAAATATCGGTTCCTGCACTGCAGTCTTTAGCATGGAAGGCGGGCCAGTTGCTTGCTCCATTGCTGTAAACTATTACAGGGCAACAGTCAGCTCAGGAATGCAGCCTTAATTACCCGACTTTTGCAGAGCTACAATAAAATCAGTGTCTCAAAGTGACTGCAGACATTTCTTACTGAGTTCCGGAGCCTATTGTCTGTCTGTGTCTGACTGTGTGTGTGTGTGTGTGTGTGTGTGTGTGTGTGTGTGTGTGTGTGTG